>APFE031624719.1:0-12526 GCA_000404065.3 Pinus taeda | reverse complement strand
AAGGGAACACATGTTATATCTATGAAAAATTTCCTAATATAAGACTAATAGAAAATGTTGAAAAAACCAAGAATAGGATGTTTCCTTTGACTCTTAGAAGTTGAAATCTCTCAAAGTCTTTAGTCCACATTGTGTCAAAAATATATGAGTCTCAACTATGGGTTTCTAGATATGGTCATATGTAATTCAAGAGTCCAGGAAACCTTTAGAAACATTCAATGGTCATTGGTCTCCCTACTATGCATTAAAAAAATTGTTATTATAAAATTTGTGTTCTAGAAAATCATAAAAGAGATAGATTTCCCACATCTTTTTCTAGAGAAAAAGAGCATTTAGAGCTTGCCCATTGGTGTTAGTATTTATTTTTTGACATTCATTGATGATTATAGCTGGAATACATGGGAAGTCGAAGAAGAAAAGTAGAGTGGAAAGCCTTTGAAAATAGTCAGATCCGATAAAGGAGGAGAGTACAGCTCTAATGAATTCAAATCTTTTTGTGAACAGTAAGGAATAATAATGCAGAACATAGCAAGATATACTCCACAACATAATGGAGTATCAGAAAGAAAATAAAAGTCGATCATGAACATGGATAGATGTATTCGTCGTTAGGAGAAGTTGTTAAATAATTATTGGGCTAAAGCAGTTTTGACAGTAGTGTATGTTCTCAATAGATCTCCAACAACCAATCCCTAAGATAAAATACCTTAGGAAGCATGGGATGGTAAAAAGGTAAATGTATCTCACTTTAGAATTCTTGGATCAGTAGCATTTTCACACGTTACTGAGAAGCTAAGAAAGAAGCTTGATGATAGGAGTGAAAGATGTTTTTTCATAGGCTATAATGAGTTGTCAAAGGCCTACAAACTTTAAAATATAATTACCAATATGTTTGTTTTAAGAAGAAATGTAATTTTTTTTTAAATAAATCTTCATCTGATAATATTGATGAGGCTTCAAATAATTCCTTTTATCCACCACAACTTCCAATATTTCAAGTTGAAGACAAGCCATACCACTCTGAAAATGGTACATATTCAAGTACTGAATCAACCACTAATTCAACATCTTCATAAGAAAATCAGAAAAAAAGAAGCATTAGACAAATATATGAGTAGGACCATGCGTTTAAAAAGCATAATATGTTTGGATTTCTTTTATCTCAGCCAACCCATTTTGAAGAAACACTTAAAGAAAATCATTAGGTTAATGTAATGAACTAGGAAATTTCTGCTATAAAGAAGTCCCAGACTTGGGAATTAGCTTATCTCTGAAGAGTTAGAACCAGAATTGGTGTAAAATGGGGACATAAGACCAAGATGAATTAAAAAGGAGAGATTGAGAAACATAAGGAAAGGTTGGTTTCCAAAGGATTATCAAAAAAGTTTGGTGTCAACCATGGTGAAATCTTTTCTCCAGTAGCAAGGTAATACAGTGTCGGAACCATTTTGTCCACAACAACTCAACACAAATGGAAATTGTATTAGATTGATGTAAAACATGCCTTCCTAAATGGTATATTGCAGAAATAATTTTATGTAAAGAAGCCTCTTTGTTTTGATGTTACAGGACAAGAGCTTAAGGCATTCAAATTGAAGAAAGCTTTGTATGGTTTGAAACAAGCTCCAAGAGCTTTCTACAGTTACATCGACACCTATCTCATCAAAAGTGGTTTTTGCAGAAGAAGCCATGAGCCAAATTTGTATACCAAAACTCATGAAGGTAAAATTAGTATTGGATGCCATTATGTAGAAGATCTTCTTTATACTAGACATATGATGTTAGAATACTTCAAAGCAGCAGTGCAAACAAAGTTTGATATGACAGATCTAGGGGCCATGAAATACTTCTTAGGCATTGAAACTCACCAATATGCTAATGGAATTTTTGTTGGTAAACAAATATGCCACTGGCATCATCCAAAAGTTTAGAATGACCAATTGCAAACCTGTTGATGCACCAATTTCCCAAGGTAACAAACTAAGTAAAGAACATATAACACCACCTGTTGATCCCACATTGTACAAAAGTCTAGTTGGTAGTGTGTTGTATCTTGTTGCAGATAGACCTCATATTATGTTTGTAGCAAGTTTTGTCTCCATATTTATGCAGTCACATAAGATTTCTCGTTGGAAGGTTTCAAAAAGGACCTTAAGGTATATTGCAGGGACAATAAACTATGGTTTGTTCTGGACACATTCTTAAAAACAAATTTGATGTCATGGGAATCCAAGAAATAGTCAATCGTTTCAATATCTTGTGTAGAGGTTGAATATGTAGCAACAAATTCAGTAGCTTGTCAAGCAGTATGGTTGAGAAGAATAATCAAAGATATTTCAAATGTTCAAAAAGAGCCAACTGCAATTTACTGTGATAACAATTTAGTAATTTCTTTATCAAACAATCATGTTTTCTACAAAAAGAGAAAGCACATTGACACACATTTTCATTTGATTTATGAGCTTGTCAATCATGGGGACATAATACTTGATTTTGTGGTTCCAAAGATCAACTTGCAGATATTTTCACAAAGCCATTGGGAAAGAATGTATTTGAATTTCAAATAGAGAAATTAGGCATTGTAAGTACCTTTAGATGTAACAATTGAGATTAGTAGGGGATGTTGAGATATTAATCTCACTATCTTCTAGGTGTCATCATATTGATTCTCTTATCTACTAGGCATGATAAACAATTCAATTTTACTTTAGTTCTACTCCGTAGGTGTCGAGTTCTACTTCAGTCATTTATTATTGATGTTTACAATGTAATATATTTAGCTATTTTTGAATATTGAGAATAGAAATCTATGCTCCACCTTTTCATTTTTGTTCTTTGTCAGTAACTTTCGAGATAAAGAAGATGTGGCTGATCTTAGGTGCCTAAGATTGAAGGATCCAAATATAGCGGAGATGATCTAAGGCATTAAGGTCACAAATTTTGGTTGTGGATAGGGCTATCAATGAGGATCCAAGGGCCAAGGTTATGGACTAAGTAAATGTTGGTTAAAGTTGGTTTAAATATAATAACATGTCCGTTAAATAACTACATCTTCTCCAAATTAATGGAAATGTGAGGATTGATAGCCCAACCTAGAATAGGTAGAGATTTCCATTTTTGTTTCAAAGAGAATAACATCATCTCTGATGGAATCATTCACAAGTAGGTTGACTCAGAGGAATTATTAGTTTCTTTAGCATTACATAATTTGAAGGCTTCATTTGAATTATGATTATTTCCACCATTTGATCTTTCCATTCAAGCGTATTTCATTATCGTTATTTTGAGGGGAGGGGTTTTAACCACATGATTTTTTAACAGAGGACGATATTTCTATTTTGTTGTGAGATTTTGAGTACTTGAATTGGGTTGTGATTGGTTTATTGACAACTATTTTTTGTTTAGTTGGGTGTTCTAGTAGTTTTTTATTTCATTGTCTTTTTTACCAGGTAGTTGTCTTGCTATCAACAACTACCTAGATGCATGCATATATATGGATATCAAATAACAAAAAATGTCTTCCAATTCTATCATAAGACAAAAATTTATTTCCAATTACATAAATGACAAAAAATGCCTTAGATTTACAAAACTAGACAAACAATTCTTTCAAAATATAGAAAAAACAAAAAAAAATTAGCTTCGATCACACAAAATTCCCTTCCAATTACCATTGTACAAAAATTTAATTTCCAATTACACTTAAAATTGATTTCTCTTTTTGTTTGACAAACGAGATGTTGGGTATTCGCTAGACATGAGAGAATTAGAAAAATAAAGAGGTTAGAAATTGTGATATCCTCATTATTCTTTTTAACCCCACAAAAGTACGCAAATGCCTTTGTTGTATATGTGATCTTAATATAATGGTAAAAAAATTGATACATGGCATTTGTAGCTTTAGAGATAAAGAAGGTGTGGCGAATCTTTGGAACATAAAATTGAAGGATCCTAGGATAGGGGAGATGATCCAACGCATTAAGGTCACATATTTTGGCTGTGGATAGGGTTATAAATGAGGATCTAAGGGCTAAGGTTATGGACTAAGTAAATGTTGGTTATAGCTTGGAGGGGTCCCAAATATAGAGGTAACTGGCATGAATATGCATAGTCGTAGGAATGGGAATATAGGGTAGAGGGAATAGGGAAGGAATAGATTCCTCGTGAGGAATACCTATGAGCACAAGGGATGAGGTTCTTGGGGGATATGAACCTATCATAAGGGTGGTTTTGGAAAAAGCACATACATAATAGAAGAGGGCATTGGTGTCCTAGGGGTGTTTGTGGATGCAAGAAGTAAGGTCCAATGATTTGATGGGGTTGGGGATAGATTCTTACTTAAACTAATTCCCGGGTTCACCTTTAACCATATAGAGGCCTTGGGACCCATATTCAATGATCAAAACATTGTGAGGGCATTAACATCTGGATACCATCCAAAAGTTAATTTTCTTGTTATATTCCTATCCTAATCCATTTATTTACAAACTTTATTAATGTATGAAGTGACACTAATTAAACAAGTGTTGCACGGAAGCATGGTTTGTGCCATTTAAATGGAAAAATTGCAAATTGATATATGAAGTACAAAAATTTATTGCCTAACAACACAAATTAGTCAAATTATAGTAGATATTATTTTAAATTATTTTAAATAAATTTATAATTACTTATTAATTTGAAATTAAAATTTATTTCTATATTGATTAACATTTTTTAGATAAGAAAATGAGATATCTTAATTTTGAGAATTTCCATGAAAGATGAACATTTTATTTAAATTTTTATTCAAATATAATTTTTTTATTTTTTTTATATATTTCAATTAATTATTTTGTCTATTTATTCAAAATGTATTTCAAAATTAAAAAAACTACAATCTTCAAAAAACTATATAAACCAATTACTATACCTTCAAATTATTACCATATAACTTTAATATTTAAACGTAATAAAATAAATACATATTATTGTGTTAATTTAACTAAATATTAATCACCATACCATCTCATTCACTAGGAATAATATGATAATGCATGTACAAGATGAGAAGTTAATATTTTTGAATTTATGCTTCTCTGATCCATAATTATAAATGTTACAACATATAATACTTGTTGAATGCATAATTGTATGAGCATGATTTATTTAAAAAGAGCTACAATGTTTAAATTGTTAGCATGACAAGTGAATTAAAACTTAAAAGAAAACACAGAAGGTCAACACAACTGTAGTTGTTATAGGAAGTCATATATTGCCCCACTTTGGATTATGAGAACAAGAAAAAATTTAGCCTGCATAATCAGCTACTCCCAAATCAAATTGACACTTTGCATTTATTGTTACAATGAGCTTTCATTTCTCTATTTCACATCTTAGATAATTGAAAATCCTTATCATCTAGAACCTCAGATCCTCAATTGTCTAGTCATACTTTTATACAAGAAAACCATGAATCATATTTTTATACAAGAAAACCATACATGGGATTTCCTGATATATTGAAAATGTTTAGTTAGGAGCCAAAAACAAATTGCAACATCAATATCTAGAAAATATGGAAATTAATTGCACTTCAGTTTCTATGATGATGAAGATCCTACTAACTATATTGGTGCATTCCTCCAAGGTATTTTGCTTTAGAAATAATGGAGACAAGTTGTTTCAATTGTTTTGATTGTTTTGTAAGTTTTGCTTTAGATCCTATTTTCTAGGAGATTGTTGTGATCTCCTAAAAAAAATGTAACCATTATATTTATGTATGTGTGATTTCTCTAATTAATGAGTGCAACATTGTGGCATGCTAAGGTTTTCCTCACTTGAGTGTTGTCGGTTTCATTCACAATTTTGATTTTTCTTCCTATTATTTTTTAGTTAGTATTATAGTATTAAGTTGAGTTGAGCCCTTGTGGTTGAGATTGATCCGATGATCCCTTATGGCTGAGAGATACTGATGAGCATGGATCCCCCTCTGCTAGTGAGTGAAAGTGTGCATATTTGTTGGAAAAATTAAGATATGTGATATTTATGCGTGGAGTAGCGTGATCACATTGGAAGGCTACATTGTTCGTTTGAGGATCGAGTCACTGTATGGATTACAATGGATGTTGGTATGGATAACTAGACACGAGCTGAGTTAGGATTTGTTAGGAAAATAAAGGTCATAACCAACCTACACACACTCAGTTAATTATACAGTGCGTAGATTTGGTAGATTGTGGAGTTTTCCTTAAGAAAAAGTGAGCAAATATGTGTAGATTTTATTAAGGAAAAGTGTGCAAATAATGAAATACTTATTAATTTTTTCTCCTGTTCACCCCGTCTATGGTAAAAGTGTGCAAATCCATTTTTCATGGAACGTATACATTGGTTGAGCTTCATTTGGGTTTTTATTTTAATCCGTGGAGCCTAGTCGTTCTTGGAGTCATGAATTTTTCGATCATGGATTCATGGAGTTACTGGGGGTGCTTGTGAAGTAAGAAGCTAGGTGTTGTTAAAAATTGGGATTTTTTGTAAAGATGGCCAATCCCATTATAGAAACATACCTGAACGAGGCCAATAAATTGGACGGATCTAATTATGTTAATTAGAAATTCAAGTTGCAGAGTGATCCAAGTGGACCTATCCCATTTGGACCCCCACAACTATCTCTTTCAGTTTTTTTTCAATTTCCTAAATTGTAGCAGAGTTTACTATCTTTAGCATTTTTTTGAGTCCTAAACTTCCGGATCCGTTTTGAGGCCCTAAACGAGGTTTTTTGGGAAATCTGGGGGCAACATTGGTCCATGCACCAATGTTGCTCTTCACAAAATTGTAGTGGATCTTTCTAATGAGCT
The DNA here is from genome assembly GCA_000404065.3 of Pinus taeda. Classification (NCBI taxonomy): domain Eukaryota; kingdom Viridiplantae; phylum Streptophyta; class Pinopsida; order Pinales; family Pinaceae; genus Pinus; species Pinus taeda. The sequence goes on along the minus strand of APFE031624719.1, from coordinate 5,690 downwards.
ATTGTACGCGTCAAATGGAGATTGTATGCCAAAGTTATGACCCTGGGAAGTTGATATACCAATTTACCCAAATGGGGCCCACAGTTTGGCATTTCATCTTCTAGGGTTAGGTTTTGGAATGTTAAGGGTTTTCCATTGTTTCTCAACAATAAATAGGCCTTCGAGCCTCACTGTAACAATAGTTCAGAGGCATGTAGCCACCCCATCTCTTCTCAGAGATAAGCTACCATCACCTTAGCTGGTTTATTTCCATTATTGTTTGTAAGCATATTTCAGTATTTTACATTAATGAAATGAAGTATTATTTCTGTTGCATATCTGTGTTTATGGTTATCTCTGTAATTTTTTGTGTTTCTATTTAAATCCGGATCACAGAGACTGCTAGAAGGCTATGGCACTTGGACTATCATGAAGGGACAAGAAGTGAAACCTACTGCGGGCTTGTAGAGTCCAAGGATTGCTTTACCTTGACACTATTTTTTCCCATAATTCTTCCCTTTTCCTATTCCTATCATCTAAATAAATGCAATAAATATAAGGTTTTGTTAAGGTAAGAACTTACATGTCCTCCTTTTCATATTTTGTCCATATACCTTGTTGTTTTATTAAAGTTTGCATTCAGCTACGGAATTGACCTGATTTTGTAGCTAATCCACAAATCCACAACTACCTCCATTGTTGACAGGGTTCGAGTGCACCAGCTTAGCAAAAGAAGATATGGATAGATGAGGAATGATCCCCTCATGGATTCTTTCCTATTGTCTCAAACCAACCCTTCCAGATAATTGCATTGTAATGCGGTCAATCTCAAAGTCAACTGCAAGATAATGTGCTAGAACTGAGTTCGAATTTTAAGAAATATTGTCGATTTTCTTTCCCAAATAGAAAATTGATGATTAAGTGATATAATTTGGTTCGATAGGGATTGTAATGAAGATACTTAGGCTTAAAATTCTCATGCTGTTATTTGAGAAAATGTTATAAGAACAATGGTTGCTTTGTGTTTTGGTGTGTGCCATTGTATGTAATTTTGAGAACATCCCGTTAAAAACTATTTTTGATTAATAAACTTCGGTTCATAATTTCCATGTTGCGTTGATTAAAGTTTTTCACTTTCTCGTGGAGGGCCCTTATGCACAAATCAGGTCTTTGACTCATTGCAAATAGATATCATGTGGTTTCTTAGAGTTAAATTATGAATGCTCTATTTTATGTTTTAGGATGCAATCCGATGGAATTTGTGATTAAATTGACATCTGCATCAACAATTTCATTTTCTTTCTACCTAGTATAATTTGATCATTCCATTTGCTTTCTACCTAGCATAATTTGATAATTTCATTTTCTTTCTACCTAATATAATTCATTCATCTCATTTCACAGTTCATTTGTTTTATAGCTTATCAATTTCATTCTTATTTTACTTTTTCATGAGTGAATATGTAATAGTTAAAGAGTGACAATATTTTTCTTAGCAACTGAGTTCAAGCATCATTCATTTTCCACTTCAATAAAGTAGATCTCCTTTGCACCATTCCCTACTTTAGTAGTTAGTTTAGTGTGGTTGCAGCATAAAAACCCAAATATAATGAAAAACAATGTAACAGAGTAGAGTTTAGGTTCACTCTTCAACCATCCCACAAAACCTGATAAAATTAAGATTAATTTTAGAATAACCAGATAACATATTTTAGGGACAATACTCTAATATGGACTGTAACACCATTTCCATACTAATTATGAATTTAGCCTTCAACTATAACATAAATGCCTTAATGACATAAAATAACTTCTAGCACATACAGTGCACTTGTGCTTCATCATTTTACATTCCCTACTCGATAATTTATGCTTACAATTTAAAAACATTAAATTGACTAAACATTTTGGCATTGTTGTTGGGGAAGTACAAATATAAGTTAATAAAAAAACATCAATTAAAAACATGATATGTGTAAGGACAGAGACTCTAGAGCTATATTTGTAGGATAAGGAAGAATTTTAATCCCCACAAATCCACTCACTTCACCACAACTTCGAAATTCCACACCACCTACTCAAACCCGAATTGCATTTGTAGGAAGAAAAAGACATCTTGAAGTCTCAAGATCAGAAATCCAATCTAGAACCTTACCTACCTAATCTACTGAAGCTATAATTGAAGAAAATCCTACATCCCCAACTACCGTAGTAGTTTTTCTACCTTCCACTGGTGAACAGATTTTAGGAGAAGACTTATAAATTCCTAAACTTATTTTGGCCACCCATTGATAGGGGAACCAGAAGAATCAGAATAACCTTACATCAATTCTAAGGAATTTGTCATGGTTGAAGAAGGGGGAGGAGAGGTACACAATATCAATGGTGAGGAAAATAGGATTGGAGGAGGTAGAGGTAGAAGAGGAGGTGGATATAGAAATAGAGGACGGGGTAGAGGTAGAGGAAATCAATATCCTTTTGGATTTCCTATTTTCAATGAAGACACAATCCTCATAATGAAAAATATTTCACCCTCTATTCCTCCTATTATCCTTGCAAAAAGAAGTGAAGACCCAAAGACATTTGTCTTTAAATTTGAAGTATTATGTAGATCATATGATTATCTCCATGATGCTCAAAAACTAAAATTATTCCCTACTACCTTAAAGGATTTAGCATTAAAATGGTTCATGAGTTTACGATTGAATTCTATAAGAACATGGGCACAAATGAAAGAAGCCTTCTTAGAAATATATAGAGATTATTGTATGCCTAATAAAATTAAAGATGAAGTCTTCAAAATGGCACAAAAGGAAGATGAAAATATTGAAGACTTAGTAGAGAGATTTGTATATAGTACTAAAAGAGAAAAAATGGATAATTTGGATGAGGAAAATTTGAAAGTCCTGCTACTCAAAGTTATCAAAGATGAATGGATCAATCTCCTTAACTTAACAAGAAAAGGAGATATTTTTAAATTACCATTTGCAGATATCTGTGATTTATGTGTACATATCTCAAGCAGTAAAGCACGAGTTGGAAAGAGTCCTAGAGACCCTCTTTTATTAGAAATTAATAAATATACAACGAAGCCAGTCAGTAGGGAAGAATTAGGAAGCTTGCTTGATACTTTCAAGACAAATATTTTAGGGAGTCTAAGTGAACAGATAGACACCCTTAAAATACAAAATAAGAAAAAATCTGAAAAATGTTGCATTATCCATTTTCTGTCCTAGATGTCAAAAGAAGCATGCCATAAGAGAGTGTCCCTTAGATTCAAAAACTATAGAAACTTGTGCCATATGTGTAGATAACCATGATACTAAGGATTGTCCTTATTTACTAGTTCTGAAAACTTTATTTAATGATGAAGGGATACCAGAACAAGTAGATCCCCTTTACTTTATTGCCAAGAGACCATGGCAGAACTCTCAACCAAATTAACCATAAGGCTTTAGACCACAACAATTTTCTTAGTCTTCAAAAAATAATTGGAATCCATCTTGGTAGCCACAATCACAATATTGGAATCAAGGATGGCAAAGTCCTTATGGGGATTATGCTCAATATCAACAATATTCACCATCCTAACCTCATTTTCTACCACAATTCCTACCCCAGTCCAATAAAATTCATCAAACCAATCAATTACCTCAAGTCCAAGTTCAGATTCAAAATCCATAGCTCTCCTTACCATTTGCACCAAAACCAAATCAACTACTTGCTCAACCATTTGCGAATCCTAATAATAAAATGTCACAAAAGCCTGTTTACAATATAGAAGGGAAAAATCCTCAAACCTATGTAATAACTCCACTAGATATAACTAATGTCCAATTAAGGCCTGGAAGAGTATTGCAATGAAAACCCCTTATTGTTATTCAGGAAAAAAGAACAAATCTTCAAAAACATAAAAGTCAATTTGAAGAAGGAGAGATTTCCCTACCTCAAAAAGAGAATAAGCAAGTAGAAAATGTTCCAATAAATACTCTGGTTATAGAACAACCCTCGATATGCTTTAGACCACCTTTTCCTAAATGGTTGACAATTGACGGAGTAGAAAAACAAATCACATTGCTTGATTATAATATGATGGATGAATTAAGAAATGTATGTAGAAAAATTCCTTTATTACAAGCCATAAAATAAATACCATTCTTTGCAAAAAAAATTAAGGAATTAAGTACTCAAAAATCATGAAGAAAAAGAAAAGACATAAAAATAATTCAACTAGTCAAGAAAATTGCAGACATCATGATGGGGAAAATGAAAATCCAAAAATATCTATATCCAGGGAGCCCCATTGATCTAGGTCCATGTGGACAAAGGACCCTTCCAAGGCCTTTTACTTTCATGATGTGTTAAATTTCATTTTTAAAAGAAAATTAATGAATACATCTACATGCTATAAAGAAAAGGAACATGACAATTGTCAGCACATGAAATAACAAGACGTTGGTAATGGAGTTCATCCAAGAGGGACTACATCTCTGGGCCCTGGTGTCAAGATGATGTAGGCCACTGCATTAAATGTTGTCAATAGTGATGATGTACATAAGTGATGACGTTGTTATCATACAAGGAAAATGCCGTCATGTAGGAGTGGTGCCAAGAGATGTTCTGCTACAGGAACTCACAGTCAAAAGGACTCCTATCGGTATGACATAAACTCATGCATGATGAGGATCCTGCCAACATGGCATAAAAGGGATCTCAATGAAAACGTACATGACAGCAACATAATTATCCCATCAACATGACGACAAAAGGATCTTGAACAAAACATGACGAATCATGACAACAACTACATCACACAAATATTTCCGCCTCACATCAAACAAGAATCATGAAAACGAGTGACAATCAAGATCCTAATCAAACATCAAACATGGATCTATGGAACACAATGCATAGAAAAAGAAGTACATGAACGCACTACATATGCCTCACATCCAGGGGCCATTTGAAGAAGCAGATGTCAAACTGCTGAAGCTGTTCGGACCATTGATCTCACGACACCGAATCGCATGGAAATGACTGATCTCATGCTGAACACTGACACCTGCACTCCACTTAGAAAAGTGGCTGAAAAATGAAATGAGAAAATGGAAAATCTAAACACACCATTGGATTTGTGGTGTCAAATAGTACAAAATCAACTATCAAATCTCTGAATTCTAAGAAAGTGGAATTCTGGGGCTTAAGGAATATTTTAGATTCCCCCTAGATTCCTCAAATATTCCCTCCTCTAGGTCCTATGCAAATTGGCTACTCAGATAAGGAAACTGACTATGCCATCAGGTTCGTGTCGTTGAGAGGTGTAAGATCGACATAAAGTTTGTCCAATTTGGACACTGCAAAAATTTCACCCTCCTGGAAATTTCGCTCAATCATGGTTCCACCTACATTAAAATTAATTAAAAAATATTTCCTCGAACTCTGTGCCCCCTTTTGGTTCCTCTATCTACCCCCGCGCACTGTGCAAATCATGATTTATATTGAATCCCAAGAAAATTAACCCATGTGGGGTTGGTTGGCGCAATGACAAGTATGGAAAATGTTTCAGGAGGGGTCGGGTGGTCAAACCCTGACCCACCCTTTTTAAACACATTATCATTTTAATTTTTTAACCAAAATGAATTTAGGGGGGGTCGGGTCTACATTGGGTAGCCTGCCCCCATAACTCCCCGTAGCTCCGTGTTTATTTGTTT
>APFE031624717.1:0-10003 GCA_000404065.3 Pinus taeda | reverse complement strand
TAACCCCACTTTGAAAGTGAGCATTACTCAAAGTACAAATTTAATTCAATGTAACTTTTGAACGAAAATTCCTTAGAAAAGCCATGGAAAGCTCACTCTATAAACAAAATGGTATATATATTTTCAGAAAATTTTAGACAAAAATCAAACCTAAAAATTCAAGCGACAAAAGTTAATCAAAGAACGACAAAAAAATACAATACACATAATTTAGGCTTATGAATAATTCTCAAATGCAACCTCAGCCCATTTCCTCACTGTGAGCAACATTTTTTTGTAAAGTTATAATATCAAATGTGTACTTTCAAAGATAATGTTTTGCGTGACAAGTAAAGCCCTGAATAATTAGAGAGTAGAAATTATTATCAAAAGTATGATAAATTATACCTTAGTTAAAAGTACTTGTTATTAGTATTTTATATTTTAGTTGTTTGGAACATTTTATTGGTTGATAATATTTTTTTGTGTAGTATAATTATTTAATAATAATAAAATAGAATTTGAGTTGTTTTTCATTGTGAAAAATTGACGATAAAATCTTTCATTAAATGATTTTTTAATAGTTTAAAATAATGATAAACGCTTGATAATTTTTATTTAAAATAAATTAACTTTTATTAATTGAGTGGTTATATTATGTATGTGTGTTTGTAATAGATAATTTATTGGTAATTATTATTTGTAAATTATTTTTTAAAATTTGTATTATATAAATTCGCTATATTATAATTTTTGCTTAATTTCTTTTAGACTTTAAATTTAATTTAATTTTTGAAAATGCTATATATTATAAAAATATTGATGGAAAAAAATTTTCTCATGATTGCCTTCTTATGTTGAAGTTAAGTCTTGAATTTTTTAAAATCTTGCCCCCCTCCCCTTTCCCCATCCCTCCTTCCCCTGGAAGAAAGACATCTCTCAAACAATTTTCTGAAAGAGGTTGATATAGTAAATAAATGGTTTTTTGGACAAAAGAAAACCATAATAGAGGGATAGAGTACTTTTCCATTCTAATTTGGCTAGTTATGAAGTGTTTACTTATGACACAAAAACAAATCTTGAAATGGATACATTGACGTCAAAGCTAAAAATCGGTTTGCTTTTATCCTGAAGGTTCATCAAAGAGCTCCATTCCATTAGCGTTCTTTAACACCATAACAAATAGATACACATTTTTTTGGGGTTATAATGCCTTTTTAATGAGCTTAAAGTTAAACCTAGAAACAATGCATCACACCACCAACAACAATGAGCTGAAACATTCCTTATTTTATTTCGAGGTTTTTCCTAGAAAATTTAGTTTTTATATTTCATGTGCATTATTTGACACAGTGACATTGATTTCTTACCTATTTAGTGAAGTCTCATCTACAGGGTCATTTAATTATAATTAACATCGATCTTATCATGCAAGCAATTGACATACGAGAGGCACATTTTTTCATTGCGCAATAGGTGGATGTCTTTTTGGCCAAGTGGTTGGCGATTTAAAAAAACTGGTGCATAATGCCTTAATTTCATCGACGATTGATAGTTTCTCACGCCGCAAGCTGTCACATTCATCATTTAGTTGTTGTAGTTCAACTTCTAGTTTTCCCTTTGTAGCAAAAAAAAAATCATTCTTTTTGTAACCAATACTGAAGAAATGCCTTGCATGCCTTTCTGTGACATCATTTCCATGCATCTTTAGCATTATTCAATCTCTAGTGACTATAGATTTATTTGAGGGGATCCAGGTATGTGGAAGGTGTGCTATTGGGGATAACTCTTCACTGATTTATATACATTTTAAGTTACATTGTTTCCTTGATTCCTAATTGATCTAATTAAAATGACAATATCAAATTCTCCAAGTTACAAATATTATCATTTCTATTGATAGAAATTACTAGTTACAGAGAATTGTGGCTTTTGACATTGTCTTCTCAATCTAGATATGGTGTATTGATAGACAAGGGCTTGTGCTTATTGTACCATATCAATAGAGTCGTGCCCGCTCTAATTATCAAATCGATATGGTGTATTGATAGACAAGGGCTTGTGCTTATTGTACCATATCAATAAAGTCGTTCCTGCTCTAATTATCAAATCGCTAGTGGTTGCACCCATGTTTTTCCAGTTTTGATTTGCCTGGTTTGTGGAATTATTCGTATGGTCCAAGAAATATTATTATAGACTAATTTTATTTCGTACAGAATTTATAACTCTCCCTCCTTCCTCGTTATTTCCTTGCTCTTTAGAATAACTACCTGCATCCCAGGCTTCTCTTGTTGTGAGCTCTTCAACTTTGTCTTCTTTTTAGACTATATGGAACACTGACTGGAAGTTGTCCTACTACATGAGTCCTTGCCGTAAAATTTTAGTTGTTTTTGTGGGAATGCCTTCATTATTGTCCCCTACAGTTTTCACTTTATGGGTCATGCTCCACAACTATCCTTGTTCATTATATATTAGAAAGTGTTTTGGCATGCTATTAACTGTGGAGGAGGCATTATTCTTTGCTTGTTTGATCTTTCTTGCAAATCCAAAGTTGGGTGTCCATTTACATAATTACGGGAAGCTGGATCGATTGCTAGAAACCTTATGTTTTTTAGGTTTTGAAGTTGTAGAAAGCCTGCAAGTCATGGAAGCATAATATGAATTCAAAAAAGTAGAAAATTTTTACAAGGATGGAGGTTTTGACAGTGAATTTGATCAGTGAAGGTGTTTGGATTGAAGTTGGAGAATTCTTTTCTTCTTAATGAAGAAAGCGAAATTGGATCCTTACAGGGGAGGGAGGTTGAAATCAACACATATCATGTTGTTTGTAAGTGTTTATTATTTTTCAGTGTGTATTTGTTGTTTGTATGCTTAGAATTCTTCCATATCTTTGGAACTTATGTTTCAGATTGGTTGTTCTAGTTGTGAATTTTAATCAGAGGATAATACTAAAGTTTAAGTGAGTGTATCTGCCATATTTCTGATGCAAAATTTCTGATGTTTTTGCAGAGGACTGCACATAGAGTTTCCATTTGAAATTTTTGAAAACTATTGCATGGGTTTGCACATGATGCACAAGTCTCCCAATGACAGTGAAGAGTTTCCTAAAAACTGTTGCACATGTTTTCACAGGTATTCTCATGAACCTGAAGAGATTTACAGCAGGGTCCCCCAAGATAGGATAATACGATGGTCAGTATGGTCAACATTGTAATGTTGTTTTAGGTGAATGGGACAACTGTTGAGAGTTAGACCACGTGGATAAATACCTACACAACACAATCTCTATAGTAGAGGACAACGAATCTCTACGGTCACTAAGAATAACCTCGTAATATAATGCCTATTGGCGTAAAAATTTAATTTATTTGTGCGTCTGTATATGACTATTTAAATTTATTAAATGAAAACTTATGCTCAAGTTCAAGTTCAAATCCCTATAGCACTACTCATTTCTTGTAATTGGGTTACAATAGGCCAAACTCTTGGGATTCGATATTAGCGAAGGGAAACACTGAAATAAATGGATGCTTCGGCTACCCACGACCACACTTTGAGTGAGGATATGAGGGAATGGGCGGTTATTCGAACATTTACAAGATTCTCGTCGCATCTGAGGCCAATTTTACATCAACACTCAGGTTATGGACAAATTACAAACAACATCAGCATCAGAGAATAGCATAGGGTTCACCTTCTGACACCGCAAGCATTGGTGAAAATGGCAGTTTAAGATTATTTGGATGCATTCTGGGAAGGAAATTCGAACAAGCAATTAAATATGAAATAATTTGCAAAACACTCTTATAGAAGGATGGGATTTTGGGCTTTTTAACTAATCTTTCTCGATTGTTATTGTATAATAGGTAATTATTTTTACATTCTGTTTTTACGTTTAATAAGTTACCGAGACACAACTTTTTCATATCTAGATTGCACATATATAAATAAGTAATTTTATCATTAATACGATGTTCTTTCCTTATGATCTTTCATTGTGGGGTTTATTTGGGCTTATACAATAGTATCAGAGCCCTTGTTGAGTTGTTTCTAAACTCCATGTATTTGAAGTCTATGTCGTAAAGGAGACATGGAGGATGAAAATGTGAGTATAACTTAATGTAGCAGAAGGTTAGCCCAGTGGGACACCTAAGAATGTAGCAGAAGGTTAGCCTAGTGGAACACCTAAACTATTGACTCTTTGTAAGTTTTATAAATTTTCGTCATAATGAAAGACGATTAGAGAAATTCAGTGGTATAAAGTTTTTTTTAAGATATTCTTAGAAGTTAAAATACATGTTCAAGTTTTGAGTGCTTGTTTTTCTCAATAAAAATTGCCAATACTGAGTCGAATACCAATAATTGTTGGATTGTTTTCTAAAAGTATAAGTTCCATGCATCCAAAGTCAGCTTATTGTTTTAATTTTGGGAGTATTTATTTTCATTTACTGCATCAAAGGGGAGTTTACTTACAGTGAAATTTCTGAATGATAGTATTTACATTTACGACAGTGAACAAGAGTTTAATCACAGCAAAATTTCTGAAGGACTAGAGTTTAATTACAGTGAAATTTATGAAGGATAATATTTATATTCACTGCAACAAACTGGATTTTTTTACTGAAGGATACTTAAAATGAAGGTTACATATTTTTTGGTGGTTTTAATCAAATTTTTAATTGAAGAGTGGTCAATTTTCTGGGATTTCTGAAAGATACTTAAAATGAAAGGCTTGAATTAAATTTTTAATTGAAAAGTGGTCAATTTTCTAAGATTTCTGAAGGATACTTAAAATGGAAGGTTTGAATTAAATTTTTAATTGAAGAGGGATCAATTTTTTGATGATTTGAAATACATATTTGTTAAGAGGCCATTAGTAAAATAAAATATTTGGAGGCTAATAAGATTTGAACCTAGCCCTTTGTTAAGCTATTTTTGAAACTTACCATTAAACCACAAATCCAACTTTGTTAGAAACAAGAGGAGAAACGGATTTATATATTTTCATAAGTATTGCATATATTTTGAATTTGAAAGAAATTGAAGAATATCTGGCTGCATAAAAATTATGACTTCAATATTTTCCATAGTTGGAGTTGTTCTTAATGGAAAGGAAAATTATCAAGAGTGGTTTAGAAATCTTAAGAGTGCCCTTGTTTTTAACGATTTGTGGGAAGTTTGTCAAGGCAAGAAGGATAGTGATGGAAAAGAAATTTCATCAGAGCCGCCTAATAATGAGAAGCAACGTGTAATTTTGGAGACAAAAGACAACAAGGCATATGCATTAATAACTACATCAGTCACAGAAGAAGTAAGTCGATATATTGTTTCTTGTGGTATTGCATTCGAAGCATTAAAGAAGTTGAAATAATTGTATGATTCACACTCAGAACTCGAAATTATTCAGTTATTATTAAAGTTGTTTAATTTGGAGATGAAAGATAATGATCCTTTGAAGAGTGCCTTTGAAATAAAAGCCATTTTTCATGATATAGAAGCCAATGGAATTAAAGTAGATTTACAACTTACATCTTTTATAAAATTCCTTCACCCTGTCTATTCACACTATTTGAAATCTCTCGAAGCTAGTGGGCAGTTAAAAGGAATTACATTTGATAAACTAGTAAGCAAAATATCTTAGAGAGAAAAAGCCTTTGGGAAGAAAGAGGTTCCACCTAAATCTAATGTAGAAACTTTGTTCCTTGCAATAAAGGATGAGAAGTCTCATGTTGAAACTTCTAGAGGTGATAAAAGTAGTAGAGGTCATGGTATGAGAAATTATAGAGGTAGGAGGGGCAAAAATAATCAGGAAGACATAAAAAAATGATAGAAAACAAAGGAATTTTAATGATAGACCAACTATCAAATGTTTTATATGTAGTAAAATTGGTTATACTGCTACTAACAATAAATTCCCTTAAGAGAAAGTCAGTGAAAGGAGAGAACCATTGAAGGAAAAGAAAGATTAGCCACCACCAGAGAAGGGAAAATCATCAAAGTTCACACATTACAATGTTGCTCACTATAATTTTAATATTAAATGTGTTTTCAACACTACATTTTTTTCATGGCGAGATAGTTGAATTTTGGATTCTGGAGCCACTTTTCATATGACATTTAGGTAATATTTTTTTTGAAACATTCAATGATGATATCGATGGTGTTATTTACTTTTTTGACAAGTCTCAAATTAAACCATATGGCATTAGGTCTATTTGTTTGAAGATATCGAATCTTGCAAATTATGTTCTACAAGATGTACTTTATATTCCACAGTTTCAACGAAATTTGATGTCTCTTATCCATATTCGACAGCAAGGGCATTCTATTCATATATTTGATGGCATCATCAAAATAAGAAGAGAATCTGATCATGCAGTTATTATGAACAATGTGGAAGAAGGTACGCTTTTAAACTTAAATGGTACTCCATCTACTAATTCTCATGAAATTTCTATTTTTTTGGCACAACAAAGTGATATCATGTTTCCCAGCTTGTTTTGGCATGCTCGATTTGGTCACATCAATTATCGCAACATCAAAATTATGAAAAAGCAAGGTATTAAAGCTCTTCTGAGAGTTCCAAGAAACATTACACCTTGCAATGCTTGTATTTTTGGAAAACACTGTAAACAACCTTTTCATAGTTCTTCTTTTAGAGCTTCACGACAATTAGGTCTTATACATTCGAATTTACGTGGACCTGTTGATGCCTCAAAATGTGTTGCAACAACATTGGGGATGACCACCCAACCCAGACGTTAAAGCAACTCATTTTCCGTTTGGAATGGTGGTTCTGACTGGTTTAACTAGGTCTTGTTACATTCTCTCAATCTCCAATGGCTTAAAATATGAATCTCATCCACCAACGGAGAAGAGACATCAGATCAACCCTCTTACTGATCAAAAAAGAAAGTGATCCTTAAGCTAATCTGGGGCTCAGCCAAGCCACAGCTAAAGTTTGCCTCTTTGTGAAGAGGACTTTTAGGAATATAGAATTAATCTAAATGTAGAATTATTCTAAAATACAAGCAAAAAGGAACTAAATCATAATCCTATCTCAATTAGGCAGATATAGATCTAACCCAACCAAGAGCAAGACATTTAAATAATTGGGGTTTAAATATGTTTGTCTTATAATGAATATTAAGCTAATGAAGTAGTTCATTTCACTTACATTATGAAGACCAAAATGTATTATATTCAGAGACCTCTTAACTGAAATATTCAACCAACAACATTTAGGAAGTAGTTCACAAAATGATATTGATTGTTAAATCAGTAATTCGAATAATTAAGCAATAATATGAGGAAATAGTTCACAACATATCATTGTTTGTTAAATCAATATTAAAAGATGTATTTCTGAGTAAATAGTTACTCAGAAATCAGAATTCAACCCATAAGAGTAGGAATAAATAATAACATATAATTGAGACAAATTACTCATATCGACAATAGTGCACAAATATGAGTAAAATGACACATTATTGCCATCATAAAATGAAACTAGTATTTAAAACAATAGTATTAGAAATACCAATTTATTGAATCCATTTATCTAGCTCTAGTCTCCAACAATCCTCTACAATCTTTGAACTTCTGTTGTTGCAACAAGAGCTGTAGTAGTGCAAACTCTATGCTCCATACATAATTCAGCATACAAAAGAAAAATCTTCAATGATCCCCAGATCTAAGATTTTATCTCCTCTCACCTACAACTCTAAATCCCTATTACAATAGTGTTTTTAAGAATTCATAATTGCAGAGAAGAGAAGCCACTAATACATTCTAAAACGTGTTATTTATAATATTTACAAAAGAATTCTCAACTAGAAAGTTTGTTGAAGAATAAATTTGCTCCATCAATTTTCATTGGCTTAAAATTACATTCTTCTATTGTTGGAGCATTCTCAATGATTCATATCTTCTTCTCCTTATCTCTTCAACTGTTTTCATGCAAAAACAACTCAAAACAAAATTAAAATGCAAAAATAAAATCAAAATTCCAAATCTGGAATTAAAACATATTTAATCAAATTTAATTAAACAAATAATTAAAAAGGAAATCTAAGTTTTCTATTGATATCTGTGATGATTTAATTGGCCAAGGAGAACATAGGTGAATGAATATGCACTCAGAAGAAGTTGTGGCCAAATGAAAATGCAGAAAAATAAACTCAAAAATTATTTTTGTTAAAAAATACAGAGCTTGATCTCGTTATGGATTTTAAACCCAATAAATGATCAAATCTGGAAATGTAACTACTTCAAAAATATTTTTCATAAGTTTATCTTTCCAATGAGCCATCACGAACTTCATTTGACTTAGTAAAACTCAATTTCTGAGCCTCCAAAATCGATGAATCAAAACTCTGATAATTCTGAAAATTTTGTTACCTAGACTAAAAATCAGAATTCTTTAATTGAATTTAATCATAAATTAAATATATTATTTTGTAATTACAAACTTAAACTAATTAATAAAAAAATAATTAAAACATTATAATTTAATTAACAATATTTTCCCATTATTTAATATTATAATTCAAATTATAATATAATTATTATTTTATTAATATAATGATTTGATTGAATATTACAAAACCAAATTAGGAAAAGTTTTAATACCATACGTCAAATGCATATGGTTGTGGTAATGGAGGTAAGGAGGAGGGATAAGGAGGTATGTGAGGTAAGCGTGGAGGGAGGTGAGAGTTAATGGAGTTGGGATGATATGAGCGTGAGTGCGAGTGTGAGTGAGAGGGAGGAACAAGGAGTGAGGTGAGAGGAGGGTGAGGTAACGGAGTCGGGAGATATAGGGTAGATAAACAAAGTGTTAAGGTAACAAAAAAAACAACCATCACATATTTCTTAAATCATCGTAAATTTTTAAATGAACATCTTAATATCGCAGCGCAAATTTCATTTCAATGTTTTTTTATTTCGGGATTTTGGAAGGGAGGATTGATGAGAAGTTGAGTCATGTGGAATTAATCATTCCACAAAATGTACTACAGCTTTTTTGCAATTTTAAGATTTCGAGTTTGGCAATTTGTTTTAAAATAATAAATTGAAGTAAATTAACAAGATCTCGAAATGATTTTTCAATTGTTCTATAATTTGGCTAGGTTATTTTGTAGGACTATTAGTGAAAAAATGAAAAAAATCGTAAAAGTTAATATTTACAATGAATGACTATTGAACTTAATTAATTACAAAAATTGAAATATTATACATTTGTAGTTAAGGCGAGAAAATGATCAAACTTTAAAGTAGTGTCATTTACAAACCGATTAACCAAATGAGGCGAAACAAGTATCGATGGAAAGCTAGTGAAAAGTTGAATTCAATGAAACAATCAAAAAGGAAATTCGATGAAAAATGAAAAATGACAAAATTATAAGACAATTAACTTAAATGAAAATCATAAAAGATGCTTAGCCAAAAAATAATATAAAGGGTCCCCATTATTTGAGTCAATATTTCAAAGATGGGGTGTGTTGGTGATCCAGGTGGATGTTGGTGGCCACCCACCTATCCCATTTGGACCCCCACAACTCTCTTTTATTCTTTTTAGTTTCCGTAATTGTAGCACAATTTACTATTTTTAGCAGTTTTTCGGGTCCTGAACTTCCGGAGTCGTTTTAAGGCCCTAAACGACGGTTTTTGGGAAATTTGGAAGCAACATGGGTCCATGAATCAATGTTGTCTTTCCCAAAGTGGTAGTTCTCGGATAGATCTTTCTAACGAGCTATCATACCTGTCAAACGGAGATCGTATGCCAAAGTTACGACCTTGGGAAATTGATGTACCAATTTACTCAAAACGGGGCCCACAATTTGGCGTTTCATCTTCTAGGGTTAGGTTTTGGAATGTGAAGGGTTTTCCATTGTTTCTCAACAATAAATAGGCCTTCGAGCCTCATTGTAACACAGTTCGGAACAGTTCAGAGGCATGTAGCCGCACATCTCTTCTCAGAGATAAGCTATCATCGCCCTAGCTGGTTTATTTCCAATTCTGG
>APFE031624711.1:0-11789 GCA_000404065.3 Pinus taeda | reverse complement strand
GATCTGTTCTTCCTCTCCGCAACCCCGTTCTGCTGGGGGTTGTAAGGAACAGTGAACTCCCTCCTAATGCCTGCCTTCGCACAATAGTCAACAAACTCTCCAAAGGTGTACTCTCCCCCATTGTCCGACCTCAGGGACTTGATCTTCCGACCTGTCTGTGTCTCCACAAGAGCTCTAAACTCCTGAAACCGCTTGAAGACCTCACTCTTGGTCTTCAAGAAATAGATCCAGGTCCTCCTGGAGTGATCATCAATGAATAAAACATAGTACTCATATCCACTCAAGGAAACATGAGACATCCGACCGCTCACATTAGAATGAATCAAATCAAGTATCCCAGTCGCTCTGTTGTCAATGCTGGGAAAAGGGGATTTGGCAAACTTGCCCATTGCACATCCTCTGCAAGTATCAAAGTGATCAGTACTGAAATTTGGCATACCTGTAGTGATCTCCCGCAAGGTCCTCAAGGCTCCATGATATATATGTCCCATCCTGTGGTGCCAAATCTCGCACAACTCAAAACTGCTAGCTCTGCTGTCGGTACTACTACTCAATGCCAAAAGCGGCTGGAATGCAAACTTGTACACCTTTGCATGGCGTACACCTATCACTCTAGCTGAATCAGCTGGAGTGCCCCTGGGATACATCAACACATGTCCTCCCCTGAACAGTACCTCATATCCTCTGTCCTCCAAAGCTAAGACGGATATGAGGTTCTTCCTCATCCCTGGCACATAAAGAACATTTGACACCTTCAAGGGAGGTTTGGACTCCCTCTGAAATGTCAGTGTCCCCACACCAACTGCTCTAACAATTCTATCATCATAGAGTACTAACTCTATATCAGTGCCACTCTCTGAAAGCTCAGAGAAGTACTCACGGACTCCTGTCATGTGACGTGAATCCCCACTGTCCACATACCAGATACCTAAAGATGCTTCGCTAATCGAGGAAAAAGCATGCTCCCTCTGAACCTGTGTGGCAGGTGATCCTGCACTAGAGGACTCATACGCAGTGAACCCAAACTCCCAGTCAAAACGAACTGCAAAGTCCTCAACCTCTACTGAAGCTGCCACGCTCTGGTTCTTCCTCCCCTTCTTCTTCTTCTTCTCTAGACACACAACTGCATAGTGTCCCATCTTTTGACAATTCCAACACTTCACCTTGGAATAGTCCTTCTATGTGTTACCCTGTTTACCTTTACCTTTGCCTTTGCCCCCACCATTGCTTGTGGAAACCTGCTTCTTCCCTTTGCCTTTCTTGCCTCCTGCCAACAGTGCTACATCCTCATCCTGCTCAACTAGCTTGGATGCCCCAAGTTGACCTTTCCTGATCTCTGTCTGAATGCAATCATCCCAAAACCTCTCCCATATGGGAAGGGTCTCACGTGCACAAACCCCATCAGCAAAGTTCATCCATGAACGGGGGAGACCATTTACCGCAATCCGCACCAACTCAGTGGGTAGAATGGCCTCTCCAATCGCTGCCAACTCATCTCTCACATTAGTAATTTTAGTGAGATATCCAGCTGCACTATCATTGCCCATCTTAATGTTTTTCAGTTTCTCCTTCAGAACCATTTTCCGGTTCTCATTGGTACTCTGGTAGAGATTGGACAATGCTGTCCACATCTCATGGGCATTGCTCTTTCCTCTCACATGAGGAATGCAATGGTCTTTGATTCCGTCTAGAATCAGCCTCTTACCCTTGTTGTTCTTTCTATTATAAGCAGCCAACTGAGTAGCATCAGTAGGCACAACAACAGGGGTTTGTATGGTATGCACCATGATATCCCAGACTTCTGCCTCCTCAAAGATACTCTGCATTCTCTCATTCCAAACGCTGTAATTTGTATGCCCATCCAACCTATCCTCCACCCTCAATCCTAATGACATCCCGCTGTCCTAAAACTGAAAATAGCACTGCTTAAGATAAAACCTGCTGTTTATGAAAAATCAACTTGCTGGAATTTTCTAAGTGAAAAATCAGCAGCTGTAATTTTTCTCTTGTTGTCCCAAACTTGCAGTTTAGCACTCAAGCTCTGATACCATGTAGAAATTTATGTTTTCCCACCCCGGTTTTCAGTTTCTCCTTATTTCTCCCATATAGTTAAATGCCCTTTCCCATAACCATACATTTAACAACTGAAAAAATAATTTATTTATTTATTTATTATTATTTATTTATTATTTTGTTTTTAATTTTTTATTTATTTAATTATTATTTATTTATTTTATTTATTTTTTTTTTTCCGAAACACAAATTCTGAAAATTTTACAGAATGCTGGAAATTGCAGAAATAAAAATCAGCAGTAACAAACAGCCATTAAAACACATTTAAACATAGAGATTTTTGGTCAATGTGACCCTGGAAAAACCCCCTACAACTCTTGGGGAAAACCAGTTTGAGAGCTCTTCTTTATTTCCGGAAAATGCCTTTTACAGTGAGAAAATTTTCAGCAAAAATTTTAGCAAAACAATTTTTTTAGCAAACAAACTTATCTCCTTTTTCAGCGTCACAGTCAAACTGAAAACTGTTGTACGGATGTACGGCCCGTACGGATGTACAGACCGTACATATGTACGAACTGTATGGATGTACTGGCTGTACGGACTGTACGGACATACCTCGGTTTTTGTATAGAAAATCGCCTCCTTGAAATTCGTGCCCAAAAATCAGCCTTTTACTGTTTTCTTAGCAAAAATCTGCTTTTTACTGCTTGTTCTTTTAGCTGTACAGATTTGCTGAAGTGTTGCCTTGGAATATGTGCCAAGCTACTGCCTCCTTCTCCTTGCTCTCCAGAAATCTCCCTTGCTCTCTTGCTCTCCTTCTCCCAATCTGCTCATGAAAGAATGAATGATCTTTTCCTCCTTTTCCTCACTTAATCCAACCCTAAGTGACTTTTGGGTGATCCCTAAATCCAATGGCTGAAATAGATTCAGATCTATGGCTGAGATTAAATGCTTATTCAAATCTCACTTTCTATTTTTTAATTCACCCCACTTTAATAAAGACCCACTTAGTCATTTATTTCCAAAGTCACTTTTCCTTTCTAATTTTTCATTGACTTTATAAAAGTCACTTTTAAATTAGACTTAGTAACTTTATCACTTAAAGTCACTTTTAAATTAGATTTTAACTTATAAAAATTATAAAGTCACTTTAGGAGAAAAATTAAATTCTTTTGGACACTTTTCCCTAGGCCAAAGATAAAAGCCTAAGGGAACCACCTGTCCTCCGTTACCAAATTTTAACACATAGAAGCCCCAATTTTAGAAATATAGCATGCAAAATGGAAGAAAATGTGACAATAAACTTACACATTTCCAATAGGAATCACTTCATCAATCCCAAAAGTCTCTCGATGCAAAAATCTCCTTCACAAGACAATTCGATCTATAAATGATCATATTACGTCCAAAATGAAAGATAAGAGCTAATGCACACTCCTCTAGAGAAGAAAAAGTGAGTGAATGATGGTGAACAATGGAAAGTGACTCCCCTCTATTTTATGAGGGTAAAGAAGCCACTTTTCCATAGTTTTACAAGAAAATCCCAAAAAAATTACTTCAAGTGTACAAATATGTTAGCCGACCTTGAGATAGCTCAAAAGCATAATAAAAATGCCAAAATAACCCATACTTGTGGGAATAAAAACTCTCCAAAATGATTATCCTCCAAGTATGATCAATTTCCATCAAGCAAGTGATGAAATGGTCCATAGGCGCCCCTCACTCCAATAAATCATCAAATTCTAGCCAGGGATATTTATTTCAATTCCTATTTCATTTTTCTTTGCTCATACTCGCTTGCTGCCATATTGCATACAATAAATCCATGTAACATTGCTTTGTATCAAAGATTGGGCATGAGGGATTTTTTATTAGATTTGGAAATCCTTACATAACCTGCTAATCATTCATAACAATGATGGAATTGATCTTTTCCATTTTCCTCCTTCTGCCTCTCTCTTCGTATTCAATTTTTGTCTCCTATATTTTTGGTCACATCACTAGTGATTTGTTCTCTTTAGATTGTTGGGCATTCATATAATACACCACGCAGTCATACACAGTCATGAGGATATCCACGCTGCTGATGAGGATGAGCCACGCAATAGATCCATTGACATGATACAGCCGCAGGCATAGATGGAAGCCACGCAGATCCGTTGTCATATAGCCGCAGTAAGGAAAGAAATTTAAAACACAGCCATGAATGGAAATTACACGCAGATCAGGGAAACTTCTACGCAGTCTAAGAGACATGTAGCTTACAGCCAAAAGAAGAACTGTTCACGCTGAAAAATGACAGGTGTGGTAGCCGCAGTCTAAGTTATAAACTCAGGTACAAGGTCCCACATTAATGGCACATAGCTGTAGATGATAGTGTGGTAAATCCAAGGCTGTCTATAATAGTCTTGACATCTGATCTCGGTGGTTCTTCTGTAGCAATTTAAGCATGTTGAACAGCATAATATAATAGTGATTAGAAGATGAAAATCTCGGACGAAGGGATTGTGTTATATACAGCAGTCCTAAGATATCTCAGTAAAATCTCAGTGCCAGTACAAACATCTTGTACAGCAATGACATGGAACTATAGCCTAGCTGCTTTGCTAGGCTGTAAGCCATAGCAAGCAGCTAAGGCTGACATGTATATGAACTAAAGAATGATGCACATTAATAAAGGGCAGCATGTTAAAGGGCAGCATGATAATGGGCAGTATGATGAACATGGACAACATCATGAGATATATGGGCAGGATGATGAATATGGACATCATGAGGTATATGGGAAGTATGATCTAGATCATGGACAGCATGATGTATGGGCAACGTATGAGATCATGAGCAGCATAATGGTGCTACACGGTAAGGTGCAGCAAATGGATGAGATGCAGAACGATGATAGGTGAAGGAGTCACCTTGGAGAATCAGTTGAAGCAGAATGTCTTCAACTGATCTCATCGTTATACTAAATGATCTTTGCTCAGATTTAGATAAGTCAAAGTGTTGACTTCTGTTGTAAATGTACTCTCTCTCTTTTTCTTTGCTGAACTTTGAAGATAAAAGAAGATTTGATCAAAGGGTTTCCCCACACATTGTGGGGTTTGTCCCTGGCTCGCGCCATATCTTGTGTCCTCTTGCCTTGGCTTGTCTTCTGCAATTTATATTTATGTTCTATCTCCAGTTTATCCTAATGCTGATGTGATTGCTATCTATGAAAATTTAAATAAATTGCTCTAGCATAGAACATACCTAAACTTAACAAAAGGACTGATTTACTTCTCAAGGAGAATCAACTCCTAGAACATGTCAAAGGGAATATCACTATCCCTGATAAGGAAAAAAAACTCAAGCCTTAACCAATTATAATAAGGATGAGACAAGAGGTCAAAGGATTTTAATAGAATCAATCCAAGACTCTCTCATTCCTTATGCCTCCAAATTTGAAACATCAAAAGAAATTTGTGATAAGCTAGTAGAGCTATTCTCGGTATCCACAGCCGAAGAAGTGATATCTATAAGAAATGAATTGTACAAGATGAGGATATCAAAGGAAGGAATAACTCCCTACTTCATGAAGATCTCTGAGATGAGGGATCAACTTCAAGAGCTTGGGGAAGTCATGTTTGACAAAGAAATGACAACTGTAGTACTCAATGCTCTACTTGAGGATTGGGGCAACTTCACATCAAGCATATATGCCAAGAAGGAAGCAACCACACTCAGTGAAATGTGTTCTCTATGCAAGACAAAGGAAACTAGACTTAAAGCAAAGGAAGATGTGGGATCAAAGGAGCAAGCATTTGCTACCATGGCCAAGAGAAAGGGTAAATTTGGCAAATTTGGTCCACGAAGAACAAATAGCAAAGACATGTCCAAAATCCAATGCTATGAATGTCAAGAATATGGAAACTACAAAAGGAATTGTCCTAAACTTAAGAAGGAAAACAACAACAAAAGAAAGAGGGAAGAAGCTCACATGACTCAAGAGGTGAAAGAAGAATAAAAGAAGCAAGCGAAGGAAGATCCTCCAGATCTCTACTATGACTAAGTCAAACTCTTTACTTCAAGTCTTCTGTCAAGGTTTTGAATAGGATAGGAGCATGTAGGAACAAAATAAAAATTGCATGGCTAGAAACATCTTCTAGAATCTAGAAGCATGAAGTACATAGAGTTCTAGATACTCATGAGGAAGTAGCATTTATAATGAGAACCAATTGCATGGTTAGAAATATCTTCTAGAATATAGGAGCATGGTAGATATAGCTCAAGATATTCATGTAGAAGGAGCATACCTAGTATAGGACCTCATCCACGATGAAAGGAAATTGATCATAATTAAGAATCTTAGAATACCTCCATCATCAAAGGAAAAAAACATTTGCAAGGGTCTTTAAGATCCTATGATGGAATCTTAAAAAGAAGGTTCATGCACCAAAGCAGTTGTCTCATTGGAAGTCCCATTCATGGGATTGAAGAAAAGAATGATATGGAGGCAATATAAGATGAAGCAAGAAGGGCCACACAAAGGACAACCTAATGAAGCTAAGATGATCAAAGGAGAATCAAGATGAGGTATGTATGCATCAAAGTTTAGTCATGTTATCATGTGTATATTATTGAGTCATGGGAATAGTTCTATAACATGATCAAATATGTAATAATCTCTTTCACCAAGGAACATGCTCGAAGGTATGTACTACATTGCAATGAAGGTCAACAAAAGGATATGCTCACATAAGGAGTATAAGATTGCTGACTAAGAAGCAAGAAGAAATGCTGACTAGTCCAGGAAGCAAGCAATGAAGAAGTGTTCTCACAAGGAGCATAAGGTGGTTTACCAATCTATCTAAGAAGAAGCAAATGAAGAAAGAGATAAGCATATGAAGAACACCATGATCACAAAGAATCACTATCTGACAAAGAACCGTTGAAGATATCTCCCAAAAGAAGGCAGGACAACTCTGACAAAGGAAAGAAGGACCTGTTGACCCTACTGCCTACCTACAAGTTAGTGAGAAAAGCCTGCAACCCCACAAGGTGTGGTTGGTGGCAAGGAACTTAGAGAAGGGGTTGTCACACTAATCCCGACTCTCTCCGTTTGAGCTATCTCCTATGTTAGCTAAGGGGGGTGGTCCCTAATGAAAAGCTAAGATAAAAGATGTGAGTTTCTAGGAGAGTGTTATAGTGAAAATGGATTACTTTTAAGGATTTATGAACAAATATGAACTGAACAACTTGAAATAACAACGCTAATTATTAATATGACAAAAACCATAAAACCAGTGCCTTATAAGGAATTTTCTCAACAATTTAAAGTGTTGATTTTAAGTAGTATCGAATGTGCTCAGTCATGAAATTTGGTGGAGAGGATAAGGCACATGAGATCTCCAACACCCAGAAATTGTTTGGAGAAATTCCACCCGGATGAAGAGTTATTAAAATAATTAATATTTTTAATGGGTTCCTAAGTCTAACTAAACTTAGGAAAATAAAAATATTAATGTGTATTAATAAAATATGGGTGAGAAAGTTCTAAGTGATGAGGATCAAGCCAGTTCTAATCTTAGTTGTTGATTAGGGACTTAATATTGACTGTTTATTCGTCAACAAGAAAAGTATAAGAGGAGGCTTGAGGGTTAGTTGGAGACACACCAGGAGAGATCCAAGAATTCGATTTTCTGAGGAAATTGAGTTAGTGATCAAAGTTGCAGTGAGGGGCAGTTCAACAAGGGATTTTCATCCGAGGCTAAAGAATACATAGCAGAGAGGCAACATAGTGCCGGGAGAGACATCGCAGGGCTTAGAAGGGATGACGCAAAGGCTGAAGCGCTGACACAGAGGATGCAAAAGGCTGACGCAGGTGATGCAGAAGCCGTAGAGGCTGACACTGGGCCTTAGAGGCACCGTTGGGGAGATTCTGTGGGTAGACTGAGAGCAGATCACTAGATTCTGAGTCGAGGAGGGTGACGCAAATCCTAGAGGAGTGATGCAGTTCCAGAGCAGTGCTTGGAGCAGGTTTCACTGTCCAGCATAGGGAACAACCAGAGTCGTTGTGGGGTTTGATCATTCGATTGCTAATTTTCTAGAATATCTGTCTCCGGATAGGGGTACTATTGTCGAGGATATTCTCTGTTGGGTGAGCCATTTTTGGCACCCTAGTTGTATTCACGAATTTGGTTAATATTAGAAACCCTCTATATGTTGCACCGATTTTCCCAAATTGGGTTTTTCCAGGGACGATTGTCCAAAAATAATGGTGTCCCTTGTCTTATTGGGTCTATTTATTTTAGTGCATGATCTGTATATTTGTGAAGGCTGCAATAGCGTTTACTTTGATGTTTATGCAATTAAATAACTTGTTAATGTAAAGAACAAGTAGGAGATTGTAAACCAGTAATTGCAGTAGGGTTTCTGATGTGTTAGATTAAGGAATTTTCACATGGTATTAGAGCGATTACAGATCATAGGGGACTGAAGACACCAGCCGAGAAATCTGAGAATTTGCAACACAGAAGTAGCTGTCCAAAGGGATAGCGGTGTTCCAAAGCTGAAGAGGCAAGAGGAGGAGTGACACAGTGCAAAGAGTGTGACGCAGAGGCTCATCCAATGCCTGGGTCAATATTCTGAGCTGGGAGAGGAAGATGCAGTAGCTGGGAGGAGCCCACGCAGTAGCTGTGTCAACCATCAGGGCCAGCGCAGAGGCAGAGGAGCGTAGATCAGGCTCACGCAAAGCCACGTCATCCTTTTGAGCCAGGAAGGATTGACAAAATTGGCCGGGAGGAGAAAATTTAGCTCATGCAGAGATTGTCCAAAGCCTGAAGGGCTCAGACTCTTCGAGTTGTCGGGGCCAAGGGAGCTGTGAAGATTTTGATTTGTGGAGATGGTGGGACGCTATTGTTGTTGGTGTAGAACAATGTCTAAGGAAATTGAACCAAGGTAGAGGGAAGCACTATCTCGACAGATTTCTAGCCAAGAAATCTAGATCCAGGTTGCAGCGGAAAAGGAGGATTGGAGAGGAGTGATTCGACGGTTGGCTGGAGGATTTCCAAGAGGGAAATCAGGACTCGGAGGGATTCTAGAGAAGATTAGCAGAGATGGCAATGAATGGGTTGAGGGATCATGACAGATTGGACGGAGCATACAATTTTGTCATCTGGAAGACCAAGATCCTGGAAATCCTAGAAAAACATCGTATCAAGGACTATGCCTTGAAGCCTTGAAGGTTGTTGCTGAATCGGTCAACGCTAATCCATTGAAGAAATACGAGGAGGCCAAAGATAAGGCTAGTGCATGATCCTAGACGGAGTCAAAGATCATGTAGTACCGCACATTGCTAAGACGAACACAACAAGGGAGATGTGGGAGACCTTGACCACCTTGTATTAGGGCTCTTTTGTGCAACAGAAGATGCTATTAGAAAATCAGTTGAGACAGTAGCAGATGCAGACAACTCTTCGACAGGAAGATCTCAAGAGATTGACCAAAGCAGGGAGTAGCAGGAAGGGAGTTCAAACCAAGAAGGAGGAGGAGAAGGATGCAGCTCTCGCATCAATGGGACAACAAGGGCTACAAAAGAGGAAGAAGAAAGACATCTCCAAGGTCAAGTGCTTCAACTATGGGCAGATGGGACATTATGCCTCTAAGTGCCCCAGGAAGAAAGGCAAGGGAGAAGCTTCTGACTCAAAGGCTTCTCCTGCAAAGGCAGAGAAGGATGTCGAGACTGATGACGATTTTTCCATGAGTGCTCATGCGCCTCTAGAGAAGAGGTGGGGAGATTTTGTAGTCGAGAGGACTACAGAAAGGGGGGGCAGGATCCTTGAGGTGCCCAAGCTCTTGGATCACATACGGCTACGACAACCCTTAACGATTGTAGCATGATAACAGGTGTTGGGTGGAGCAACAATGGCAGAGCTAGAGTGTTGAAATCTAAGGCAAAACAGTGGAGGTTGCAGTAGTGCGACAGGCACAAAGGTGTTTGCAGCAATGCAATGGCAGCAGAGTGAGCACATGATAACAACAGAGCTAGCTTCAACATCACAAGGCTTCTAGATGTTGAATTTTCTAAGTCTATCTGTTAGAAAATTAATTTGTATTCTGCAAGTTTATTTCTTCTACTTGTTTAAAATTGAACAAGTTATTTAATACATTAAATATCGAACTAAACACAATACAGTCACAACATCTACAGATCATCAACTGAAAGAAAACAAGCACACAAGTGACATCGTTATTTTTGGATAAATGCCCCCGAAAAAACACAATGCGAGAAAACCTATGCAACTATTCAGAGGGTTATATTATTATGCAGTCTATCTAAGTACAACTCGGTGCCTAATCTGCCTCACCCGACAGAGAAAGATACACAACAACAATACCTCTATATCCGGAAACAGGCATTCAGGAAAGCCTATCCCACGAAACCCTCTTAGGCACAACTGAAGCTCAACACTAGCCCTTTTGGACTCTGCGTCAGCCCCCTGCTGACCTGCGTCAGCCCCAGGACTCTTTGTGTTATCCCTCTGAGGCACTGCGCAGCCTTTGGGAGCCTCTACGTCACTCCCTCTGCCCTCTGCGTGGATGACGCAGTCTCTCTGGACTCTGCGTTGCCTCTGCTGGGCTTTGCATAGCCTGGACTCGTTGTTCCTCTGGCTCTCTTCGCTTCTGTGCTGGTCTCCCAGTATTGTCCCTGCCTCTTTGCCTCATACTCACTGCCCCTCGCTACTGATCATTGATTCAACTTTGCTTAGCAATCCCGCTCTAGCAAAATGAATGACTGACCACTCTAGTCTATCCTCCAACTGACCCTCAAGCCTCTTCTTATACTTTTCACGTTGGTCCATCAACGACCGAGATTACATCTCTAATCAACGACTAAGATTAGATTTGGCTCGATCCATGACTTTTGGACCCTTCTAACCAAGTTTTATATTAATACCCATTAATATTTTATTTTTCTTATGTTTAGACTTAGGAACTCCATTAAAAATATTAATTATTTTAATATCTCCCAAACCGGGTACAATTTGTCCAAACCATTTCTGGGTCATGGATATCTCATGTGCTTTAGCCTCTCCACCAATTTTCATGGCTAGAGCACATCCGATGCTACCCCAAATCAACACTCCCTCTTAGCGAGGACTGTGCTCTAGTAATACTCCTCACTGAGCATCATTCTGATCATCATGCACCGGTACCTGTGCTAATGCTAGGCCTCCTTGCCCAACATCCTCTGCACTGTTGCATCCTGTATTGCTGCCCATGGCCCTGCCACTGCCACTGCTGCATTCGTACGATAGCTCCCTCTACATCCATGTTGTTGCTGGTCCATCCTTCCAACACTGCATCTGCACTGTAAGCCCCTCTCATCACGTTGCATCGTGCTACTGCATACTGCTACTCAGTTACTGAGAAGTAAGTAACTAATCCATCCAACTTCTAACATCCATGTCAAGCTAGAGACACTCCTGATGCTGAAGCTCACTCTGTCGCTAACAAGTGCTCCCTCTACTGACCTCTACGCTATTGCAACAACTCCCTGCATCTCGCACTGTTACACACGTCTCTGTGCCATCCTGCACTGTTGCAACACTCTCTGTGCATTTCACACTATTGCAGCCTGTTGACTACTGGAGTAGCACCTGATGATTATGTGAAGACTCCATGCCCAAGGATGATCCAGAGGACACTTGTACCATCAGATGTCATCAGTCAACAGAGTTTTTTAACTCTCCTTCTATCTTCTCATCATCTTTCTTGTACCCAGATTCCACACCCTG
>APFE031624710.1:0-13998 GCA_000404065.3 Pinus taeda | reverse complement strand
TTACAAGATATGGTTGGATTCATTTTGATGCTCGATGTGATCTTTCACTTCTTGAACATTTTTCTTCTTGATATGTCCTTCTATCTTGATAGTTTGAGTGGTAATTCTGACCAATGAGTTACAAGATATGGTTGGATTCATTTCTTCTTTCTCGATGTGATCTTTCACCTTCTTGCACCTTTTTCTTCTTGATATGTCCTTCTATCTTGAGAGTTTGAGGAGAAGTAATTCTTACCAATGCTTTACAAGATATGGTCTGATTCATTTCTTCTTTCTATGGGATTGGGTCCTCGCATATATCCTCTTCTTTTGATGTTTCTTGATCCTGTTCTTCCTCCTCTTCATACTCTATGCAAAATAATGTCTTCTCAGCACACTTATGACCTTTAGTGCATTTACTATCACAATTGTAACAAAGCCCTTTTTCTCTTTTTTCTTCTAATTATTGTGGTGTAACCCTTGTAGGTTGTGGAAGGCTAGGAGAAACAACACTTCCATCTTCATAGTTTTGAGGGGTAGACTTCCTTGTTGCCATAATTTTACTTTCCAATATGTAACAAAGCCCTTTTACTCTTTCCAATTGTTGTGGTGTCGCTTTAAGGAAGGTGTTTCTCTTTGTATCCTCATAATGTGCTATCATTTCCTCCGTGAAAATTGACCACATAACAAGTTGTTTACAAGAACAAAGCCCTTTATACCATAAAAATTGATATAGTTCTAAAAATGAAGATACAATACATACCTTTTGTAACAGTGATACACCATGTAAATCAAAATATTGCTCCATCTAAAGTATCTAATTTACCGGATCCTTTCCATCAAACTTCCTCATATCGCCTTTTCTTGATTTTAGGAGCTTGATCTTGAAATGACCATAACTCTATAATTTTTGTTCTTCTAGTTCTGAAATTGCAAGACCTATCATAGCCCTCTGTTTCCTCTTTCCAATGCCACTAGTCTGATCCAAATTGGATTCTCCAAGGAAGCGTTATGTCAAAGCTCCCACAGTGACCTGATTATAGACCTTTCCCCAAGAGTGAACTTGTATGAAGTGCCACGTGTCACTGTTTCAACCTTTGGCTGTGCAAAATATATACAAGAAACTATAGTCCATCCTCTTTCTATACCTTCTTATGAAATTTCAATTCGATGCTCAGAGAGAAAGTTATGACAATTTTCCCCAGGTCACCTGTTTGGAATGTAATTCAGGAGTCTACAAAAAGACAAACTTCCTCAGATCATATCTCTTCAAATATAGTGCGAAAAGCTCTGAAATTGGGACTGAAGCTTCAGTGCAATTTCGTCTCAAACGAGTTTTTCTTTTAGCTTTTGAAATGTCACAAAAAAAAAAGTTATAGTGAAAATGCCACGATGACCTATTTGGAGCAGCGAAACCCTAGAATCCAAAGCTCTAATACCAAATGTTAAGAAACCAACTGACAAAAGGATAGAAAAGATAGATCAACGCCTTAGAATTCAGCCTCTTTGAGGGGGAAACCTCCTTTACATTACATAAATGAACAATTCTTTGATGATACAAATGAAAAGACCTCTTTTCTATATATAGGAGTCTAACTGTTCATAATATAATCAGAGCCGACATAACAATAATAATGTAAGGGCACAATAATAACAATAGTGGGCTTCTATGGGGCATAATAGTAAAAATATGGGCACTACATGGGTACATCAATATAAAAAGGGGGTTGTACTAATAACAATAAGGGGTTACACTAGTAGTATAGGGGCCTAACATTCAACCAGTGGAAGATCACATCGAGAAATAACAAGAAGTTATCCAACTCTTAAAGGATGACCTAACTTTGACATAGAATAGAATGAAACAACAGGTTGAGCAAAATTGCAGTGAAAGAAGTTTTTACATATGTGACTGGGTATTTCTACAGCTACAACAATGTAAACAAATGTCCCTCAAGAAAGCTAAGAACGATAACAAATTAACACCAATGTATTATGGTCCATACAAGGTGTTGAAAAACATTGGTACTATGGCATACAAATTGGAGCTTCTTGTAGTTTCCCAATTGCACCCAGTTTTCTATGTTTCATGCTTGAAGATGGTTATTGGTGACAAGCTCCTAGTTCAAGCAATATTGCCAGAACTTGATGAGAAAGGAAAAAGCATATTGGAACCTGAAGCAGTCACAGAAAAAAGAACTTGATAGCTGTCAAATTAATCAATTTCAGAATATCTTATCAAGTGGAATAACTTACCCACTGAAGAATCGATATCAGACGATGAGATTTTTATAAAGAAGCATCCAGAACTACTCAAGCATTGAGGATGACAATTTTTTGAGGGAGAGGGGCATGTTAGGTCCCTATAATACTAGTGATTCCCCTATTACTATTGTCATTGTAGCCGTTATTGTTATTGGTGTGCCCCTATTGTCTACATATTGTTATTATTGTGCACCATAGAAGCCCACTATTGTCATTGTTGTGTCCTATATTATTATGATTATGCCAACCTTAATTATATTGTGACCCCTTAGACTCCTATATATAGGAGGGATGTTTTTTCATTTGTATCATCCAAGAATTGTTCATTTGTCTAATGTAAAGCAGGTTTCCCTCTCAAAGAGGCTAATTTCTAAGGCATTGATCTTTCTTTTCTATCTTTTTGTTAGCTGGTTTCATAACATAAGTTACACATGAACACACACTAAAAAAAAATATTGTTGTTAAAAGATTGAAAATTTAAATCTAAAGAAAATAATTACATTTTATTGTTACAACTATGGATATCATAAATTTTAATTTAACAATGAGAATGGTATAGCTGCAACTCAATTTCAACTCTATTTCCTTTTTGCAATATCATTTAAGCTCATGTTTAAAACCTTGAAATGTATATTGAAATGATCACAATAGATTTTTTTTAAGATGAAATCCTAAGTTACATGCTTCAACACATAACAGTGACCTAATAATTTACATTTATAATTTTACTAAATCATAATTCAAGAATAAATTTAAAATATTTTATATGAAATTGATTGCATTAAAATTGTTTAATTACAATTAAATATCCCATTTGTTGATTTATATTGTGAAATATATCCAAAGATACTAATGTTATGGAAAGGTGGCTGAAATCATAAATATTGAACGCTTAACTACAAGCCATTATTATTGCATTTGTCAATATAGCCGGCTATAATATAATGATATATTGTTTTATTTCCATAATGAAATTTCAAATTTATCTAGGAACTACTGACTCTGAGGTTTCTTAGCTACTAGTAACTTTGATCTTATTATAGGAAGTTTATGACTACTTCAAGGTAAGTAATTATCTTTCTAGTATACTTTCCAAAGTTTTTATTTGACAAGGATGATTAGGATTTATTTCTAAAATATGCATCCAAAATGTATCAAGAAACCCAACAAAATTTTACAAGCTGTAAAAAGACGTTATTTATTTTAAGTACATCTTTATGGAGATTCAAATATTTCTTCTACATGCGTACCCTCATAATAAATGAAACAAAAATTATTGCAACTATAGATTCTATTTTTTTCCACAAACTAGAAAACATTTGCATTGCATTGTCATGGACTAATTATACACCTCAATGAACATTTTTCCAAAGGGTTGATTTGGCATGATGCTTGTTGTGTGGCAATCCACATCTACATTTATCTAGGCTTGTAAATATAAATATTGGTGGTAGTACCAATCCATTTCTTCTTCTAATTTATCTAGTTGCTCTTTTTTCTTCAAGAATTATTCATTGAGGAAGAGGATGTGCTTAGACTTTTGGTTCACCTATTCTTTAATTTCAATGATCATTGAATTCCCTTCAATTTGGTAGTGAGGGAAAGGTGGGCATTGATATGTCCCCCATAGCCAAAGGGATGTGTATATTGATTCACCATGTCTTCCTAATGAAATAAAGATAAATCCCATGACGCAATAATATCTTTTGGATGAATTAAAGAAAAGAGAATAAGTGTAGAGGATGACTCATAGACTTGTTTCAAACATGTAAGATTTCTTTGCCTAAAGAAGAATATGGTTCGACCCAATAAGTCACTTAATGTATTATTTCCACTTTGAGAATAAATATGAAATATATCATATGCTCCCGAGAATGAAAAGCCCATATTTTTAAGGCCTTTCTCAATCCCAAAGAGAGAAATTTATGGGCACTCCCAACTAGTTTCTTGGGATATTAACCTCTTGCACTAAAATGGACAATGTTGAGAAAACCACCAAATGGAGAAGCTATTATAATTAAATGTGTATGTTATCAAGAGGATAAGAATTAAACCTTTACAACAAAGGGGTTGAGAACCATCCCACCGATCACAAATAGATCAACCAAAAGATTTAAACGAAACAAGGCAAAGAAACACCAAAGGTATTGTGGAAAACTTTCTCCATTTAGGTTTATTTATTTTGATTTCTTTTATTGTCAAAAGTTTGACCTTATTTACACCTTCTCCACTCATATATTTTTTCCACGAATGCCTCATCTATGTAGGTTCAATCCCATTCTTCAGGATATCTTTCATTCCTCCTCATCTTGATTATGATCAGTACAAACACATTTAAAATAGAGGCCAAGCCATGAAAGGACATCCAATTCTAGCATGTATTTGTCCTTTTAGCTTGTATGAAATTAGCTAGTGAAATGTCATACTAATGATGTATTTATTCATTCTTTGATGCATGATGCATTTCAATGCCATCATCTAAATGTGACATTGATTAGGAGAGATATGGAGGAAATTGAAACACGAAGAGGCAACAATGCATATTTTATGGGAATGTGATCATTGTTCTTGTTTCCATATTTCCCTTTGGGAAGGGATGGTCCAAAGTACATATTAATGTTCTTCATATGATAAATCACCATCACGTTGATCCATTCATTTCCCATTTTCCTCCTTATAGCTCATATGACCTATAATCTTTCAAGTCATCCTCTTTATTTTTCCTCTCAAGGTATGGAAGTAAGTTCTACAAGATAATTCCTTCAAATAGGCTCCAATTATGTAACTAAGGAGGGATATTTGACTTTTCATCATATTAGATCCTTTGAGGAGGTGTTTGATGGTAATGAGAGAGTCATTAATTATTACTATTAAGGAAACATTTTGATCATTGCCCATGGAGGCTGAAGAACATCCCATACATCTCTGCAAGTTTGTTTGATCTATGGCCAAGACCCCAAGCATACTTAACTTCTAGTTTTCCTTTGATATTGAGAAGAATGCCTCCCCCTCCTACCATCCTTGAGTATTCATTCCAAACTTACGAAAGTGTGGAATTCCAAAATAAATTTAAAAATCTCATTGAGGATGAACTTACCATGTTATCCTTATCAATAATCTTAGTTTACATAGTAGTAATGGAAGGTGTTTGTGGTTCCTTGGTCTCTTTAAAAAACTACCTGTAACATGGCCATTAACTTCTGCTTTCGGAAATTCTTTGTATATATGTAAGTACCTTAGGTTAAAGTTTTGTGTAATAAAGGATAATAAGGGAGAAAATAATAAGGCCAAGGTCATGGGACCCATATTCCAAGTTGAATGTTGGGAAATCACTATAATAGGCATCACTTGTGGTTTGTTATGGCTAAGGAAATTGGAAAAGGAATTCGACAAAGAAAAGAGAAAATAATTGATATTTAATTATGAAAATAAATAAAAAATGGAGATAAAGACACACAAATTCACACGTGAAGGAAAAATAGAATAAAATGATGTAAAATGAAGAAAAGAGGGCCATGAATGATAAAAAGTCATGAGAGAATCAATTCACAACTCTTTTTCAGTTTTAGCTTTGGCTCTGTTAGAATTGTTGTAATAGATTTAACCTTTAAATATAATAAAAACACATAATATGCCCAAGAAGTATCAATATCGATCCAAGAATAGAAATACAAATGCTTCTTTATTAATATCAAAAAACTGGAGGAAGGGAAACAGCATACAATGACTCCTTAAGGAAGGAGAACACTCCACAATCCATATTTTTGTCAATGCAATGATACTTGACATGTCTCAATGAATACTATGTAGCGTCTATATAGGCTTCATTCATACACTATCATGGGTAATTACCATCAGTATATAAATATTATATATCCATTAGAATGGGCTCATCATATTATCCCTTAAATACATGTGGTCCCTTGAGTAATGTGGATTGACCAATTTGTTTACAAAATATGACCCATTATATTATTAGATCACATTATTACCTTGAGTACCTTCCTTTGTACAACATATGATCCCCCCAGGTATACTACACTCCACCCCCTTTAAAGATGTTTCATCCCGAAAACATGAGAAGAACACAAATAATAATATCTACTCAAAAGAGTAGTCCATTGGTACCATGCATGTGAATCTAACCATGCGAGAGAAATTTGAACACTTGATCTAGCTAGTGCCTCACTCGCTTGAGATCGAAGATGATCCTAGTGGTTCCTCTGTGTTGATGTGATGTGGGTTGATCATCATACCCATTTATCTTTCATATTGGGGTTGTTGTCCTTGTTGATAATTTGTTGTCCCCTTATTGATTATTATCTTGTTAGGTGATGTGTGTCGTGATATGCTGAAACCTTAACTAATGGAATATATTTTGTTAATTTCTCTAGTATTGGTGTCTGAGTTTTGTCTGGGGATTTTTCTGGTACCTCCACTATTGGTGCCTAAGCAGTGTTTGATTCCTTTTCTGGTACTAGGTTTGATGTATGTGCTTGGTTGTCGACCATCAAAGGCTCAACATCTCATGTGTCAATGTTGTTAGAGTTATGTGCTTCTACCTCTAAATTGTTTGCTTGGGTCTTATGGAAATATCTTGCAATGTAATTTTCTTCTTCTTATACTAGGGATTCATGCATTTATTCTTCACATTAATATTGACAATACCCACATAATCTGTCCAAGGGTATCTCAAAACAACATCCATATTATTCATATCTGAAGTATAAAAATGAGAATAAGACACATAATTATCCATATAAATATTCAAATATTTATAAATATAGCATCCTCATTACCAACCTATGTTTTGGAAATATGTTTTGCTGAAACTTGTAATTTTTTTTCCAATTAACATTGATAAAATTATGCTTGCAACTAAGAATGATAGACATAATGATGTTCTATTTTTGAATACTTCCATGACCATGTAATATAAAAATATTAGTATAAAATAAGCCTTTATGGCTCTTAGTGTCCTTCTTTCTGGCTTGAGACCACTTGTTCAGAAGAACATTTTCAACCTCTTCATTGGAAAGTGCCCTATATGTTCATCTTTAAAAGATTTTCACCATATGGCAACCTCGTCCTTGAAATCATTTAATGATCCATAACACCAAATTATTGGGAATTATAACTTCTTATATGTTATATATTCTTCAATAGTAGGAGCATCATCTTTCGCTATAAAAAAGAGTTGAGTAGAACCCATGAAGTAGAATGATGGTTTTGAAAAAATTACCTACTTTGTGCCGTAAACTTTAAAATGGACACGACTTAGTAAATATGGATCTAAATCCTTTTTATATACTATTTTTGGAAATGGAAAGGCCATTCCTCATCTTATCATGTGTTTGAAATCATGATCCGAGCACTCTAGAAAATTATATTTTCACTATAATTGTGTCGTCGTCACAATAAATTATAAAATAGAGTTGATTGTAAATCAATGATATATCCCTAATCCTGACTCCAATTCAACTAATTTTGTTTTTATTTGGGAGAATTTTCAAGAGGATCTGAAATATATAATTAGTTTTCCAAAATTCCCCACAAAAAGCTGCAAAAATTTACTGCACAACTGTCGTCCAAGAATTGTTGCCTGAAAATTTCTGCGTAGTAATTCATTTTAAATTAGCGATATCTCCCACATTCAGGCTCCAATTCAACTACTTCTTTTATAATTAGGTATTTTTTTGCAAGGAATTCATATATTCTAGTTATTTTTGAAGCTTTTACATGAAAATTTTCATATCATATTTGCAAAGTCAATGGCCTAAAAATTCTTGCAAAAATGAAAACCAAATATACACATTTTTCCTAAGAAAGAGCTTTGATAAACTTGTAATAGATCTTAGATGTAAATATATTAAACATGCAAGATATGTCCAAGAAATAACAATATAAAGCCAAAAATATAAAATAGAAATACTTCTCTCTATTAATCATACCCTTGAGGTAGGGTAACACCATAGACCCATTCCTTACGAAAGGAGATTACTCCACAAGCTAATGTCTGTCAATACAAAACAATACTCGTCATATATGAATGGGGAGTTTGTGTCCTCTATATAGGCTTCACACATACAATACCATGATTATCGCAATTCCATACATCTAATAGAATGGGCTTATCATATTATTTCTTAACTTACTATGGCCACTTATATAATATGGGTTAACCTCTTTATTTATTAAATACGAACCATCACATTTTTACATTATTCCCTTGGTTACCTCCATCTATACCCCATAATATAACCCCCTAGGTATATAGATTCCACCCCAAATATCTTACGTTATAGTATATTTCCATCACTAAATAGGTGGAGCCCAAGGAGGTCCAACCAAAAGATGTTGTAGGTACTAACACATCAAATGAGGAATCCATTGTCGAAGTAATTGTTAGCATCGAATAGTTCCAGTGATCAAATTTACTCTTTCATATTCTTTATAGAGTCTTAGTTCAAATTATTATATTTTCAAATAGAATTTGACTTCTTGGCTATAAAATGGTCCAAAGTCATTTTTATAGGTATC
Source organism: Pinus taeda (assembly GCA_000404065.3). NCBI lineage: Eukaryota > Viridiplantae > Streptophyta > Pinopsida > Pinales > Pinaceae > Pinus > Pinus taeda. The sequence goes on along the minus strand of APFE031624710.1, from coordinate 5,214 downwards.
ATTGCTACTCCCTCCACTTTTTCAAGGTTACCATAACCCATCATGGTCATGTCATCATCCCCTATCCTAGGCCATCAAAAGAGATAATGTGTCATCATAGAAGCCATGGTCTAGGATTCACCTTTCATCATCATGATTATATTAGTCATCAAAAGTAAACAAGGGATTCATGTCATCGTTTTGATCACCATCATGGGAGTTACCAAATTAGGGAATAAAGTGAAATAAGGTAAAATTTCCTTTTGAAGAAAGTATGTTGTAGTCACATTAGTCAATAGTCATTCTTTCGAAAGTAGATATGACGTCATGAGCCAAAATCGAGTTTATGAGTTATAAAGGAGACATAAAACATTTCAGGACTTAATTATATCCTTCCAAATATTCAAGAGATACTCTCAGCCATTGTGAGACTTTCCACAACCATCAGAAGTTCAAGTTCCAACATCAATTGCTCAGTTTGCAAGCTCGTTGCGCTTGTGATGTGTTTGTGGTAGGGTTGATGCACATTTTTTCTGGAGGCATAAGGATGGAAATAACATTTGAAATATTCATTAAATAGCTTCAAAAATTTTCAAACAACTAAGTGGGACACTTACAAAACCTTGCCTTAGTCAATCTCTTTAGAAAATTGATAAAATATTTTTGTAGGTTTTTCTACTGTGCTTTTGTGGTTTCATTGGTTCTACTTCACTTGACATAGAATTTTCCTAGCTTATAAGTTTATACATCCAAAATAACCCCAGTAGCCACTCCCCACCATACCCCTCATTCAATTTCATTTATTTCATGATTTTCTCACACAATCCTAGCTAGTTGTTGCGCTTCTAGACCAGGACTATGTTTTCCCTCTTCTACCCCCTTTCCCTCACTCAAATTGAGGAATTAGACTTTAATTATCTTCCTAATACTCTTCCCTACTCCCCATAATTTCCTCAAGAATTGTAATATCCCCCTTCCCCTTCATTCCCTCTCCTCAAATTACTACGCTTTTAGCTCTATTTCGCTATCCTCCAAAAACACAAAAACTATTTGTTGCACCAACTTCAAGCTTGGATTTTCAACAAATGGGAAAGTATTGTGAACACTGGAGGATTTTTCGATTGATATCATACCCAAAAATAATAACCTCTCTCAGTTTTTTAATATACTTTATGATCTAGGGATATGCCCAAAATACAAGTTGTTACTAGAGAGTCATTGCGCTTTTGACTCTATTTTTGGCCATCCTTGTCAAAAGAGGTTTCTGAACAAATGCAGATGAATTTTGGAAACAAAAACAAGGTTATTTTTAAGTACCAAATAAATCACAATAACCTTCTTCCGTTTCTACATAGGTATAAAAACAACTGGACAAAGGGGAACGAGTCATAAGGTAATATTGTTAGACATTTAACTTTATTGGAGCCCTATTTCAGAATATCAAATTCTCCAATGTTTCTTGATTGTTTTAGCCATTAGTTTATGGAATGGATTATGATAATATGTAAATGAATTTTAAAACAATGAGAGAGGAATTTATGAAAAAAATATTATCTATAAAAAAAATTCACATTATTGTAATAGGTATTATGATTAAAGAGATATCACTCCATATTTGATCCCTATTTTTACAGAAAATGATGAAATTTGACCCTACAAAAACGCAGTGACTACTTGTCGCAATTTTTCCCAAGAGGTCTAAATGAAGAATTTCAAGCATGTGGATATTGTTAATAATTAAAAATGTCATAAAAGTACATTTGGAAGCTTGGAGATTCAATTATTTTCAACTATTGACAAAATCATGCATATTTTTAACCTTTCTGGCACTATTTCAGGCCAGTCATTGTGCTTTTGGGACAATTTGACTTCAAGGAAATTTTAAGCTTGTTTGGAGTAGGTATTTGCAGTCCTTGATGACTCAATGGTGTAATATACATAATAATATTTCCCACCATACCCTTTGTAGCCAAAAAATCATACGGGAAGGCCTCTAAAACACTCTCCAAACTTCTATTGCACTTATGCTCATTTATTGTGTTTTAGTGAGTTTGACTACTTCACCACTTACAATGGTCAAAGGTCAAACTAGATTGATTTAATAAGTTACTTCATGAGGAAATATAATGTAATTGAGTATGCTAGGGGTTAAATTGTAAATAGTCCTATAAATAAATGCTTCGCAAAACAAACCCATTCAGTTAGTGTAAAAGGGGAATTGGTTTCTAAGTTCCCTGGTATTTGGTAATGGTTAGAGAGAATCATGAGAGCAGTTTTGATCTAAATTGGATCCTCAAACACTATTAAAGTTACCCAAACTCTGTAAAAGCTCACGCTGAAGTTCAAAGTCTTATGGATGTCGAGCTTATCAGAAATAACCTCTAAATAATGGAAATTCGTGGTCAACATGGAGCAACGAGGACACTCGGTCAAAGTGTGCAGACCGTTAGCCCATGGTAACTGCGCTGTCACAAAATTGGCAAACAGGAGGTCAAATCTCAAAACATAGGTAGTTTCTGATATGTCATTTTTGCTAAAGTGCCAATCGTGTATCACACGGCATCACCCTCAGTGAAGGAAAAGCCCCAAGCACTCAGTCATGGGGAAAAGCATAAAATTGTACAGAAATCACTGATACTGTCAGAAGGCACGACCCGCAATAAAACCAATAGGATATCGGCAGGACTTCAAGCAGTAAGCAGGTTCAATCAAGTCCTGCCTAATGCCATAAACTAGGTGACGCGTGTTCGGTGGATGTGAGAGAAAATTTCTCTCATCGCACAGGTAAAGGTCATGAAACTTATCCACGTAATATGAACAGAAACCATAGGATCTGGAGCCCCCAGATCAAAAACGGAGAATTGATCCAATGGATGATTAGATTCGATGGGGAAATAGGCTAGGTTATATGATATTTGAGGTCCAACATGACCACTGAGTTGGCAGAGGAATCATTTTTGCTGGCAATCTTGGATTAATGGAAGTAATGACCGTTCGAAGAGAACTGACACTTAGTTCATGAGGAAACAGGTTGCCACCTCTCCATGAAGTGTTACAGTGATGATGATGTGGAGAAGGGGAGTTCAAGCAGATAGAGGCAGGAGATCCAGGGAGCCAAGAAGTGGAAACAAATAGTCGAGGAGTGGATTGGTTTTAAGCCACAAATAGACAGAGAGTAAGGCAAGAAGAAAGAGAGAGAAGCAGAAAGCCGACAGGCAAGAAAGAAGTGAATTACAGAGAATAGAGAAGCCAATCTGACCTGTAGATCATAAGAAGCATCGAGCCAGACAGAGATAGAGAGAGTCCAAAAGTCTGTGAACTCCAGAGAAGGCTTGAGAGGTTCAAGCAACTCTTCTGTGTTTACCTGTAAGGTATTAAGAACCAAATTGGGCTCTTATCACTGAGACCAGTTGAGGTCGAGATTCAGTAAGGAGAGTCTGTGCACTCTAGAGACTTGGGGAATCCGAGTCCATCTTATTGATCATCATCTGTTAAGGGAGACTTGAATTTAGCTCTTGATTGTAAAAACTATGCTTTACACAACAGAAAAGGCCACCACTGAAGGCTGGACCAAGAGACATAGCCCAGGAGGATTGGGTAAACTCCTTATTAATTTGTTGCGTTTTTGTATTTGCTTATTGTGTTTCTCTACTACTCCAATGTTTGTATGTTTCACAATCTTATCGATCCGTTGCATAAAATAACATAGACACACCCCAAAAAATGAGTCTGTATTACCTTCATTAATTCCCTAAAGTCATTCATGAGTGAATGCAGATCAAGTGGTATCATAGCCTCTAGGTTGCTAAGGTTAGACAAGCCTATGCTAGACTTTGTTGTTGAATGTTAGCTAGATCAAACTTTAAATTATGAGAAGGAGAGTTGGTCAAAATTGACCAGGAAATTGGTAGGACCTATTCAAGGAAGAAAATATCAGAAGAAAGTCCCTTGGGACCAGACCCCCAGTTCATAGATAGTTTCCTGGCCATGAGGTCCATGGTAGAGGAATGTATAGGGAGTTTAAGAAAGGTAGAAATGCAAATGCATCACAATCCAAAGATAAAGGAGAAGAAGAATCTCTCCTTCATAACAACTTAGAAGGCAAAGGGAAACAATATAACTTTCTCACACCTCCTAATAGCCTTGAGAATAAAAAGAAGACATCTCTGATTAAGTTAGATGTTAAATTTTATTTACCAATATATGATGGAGAGTTGAATGAAGAAAAACTGGATAATTGGATCAAACAAATTGGTGTTTATTACAGAGTGAAGAGTATTGACTTAGACAAGAGTAAGATTTAGCTGGCCAGCCTACGCCTTGTAGGCACTTCCTTGGTATGGTGGGGAGGCAGGACCCAAGCTGACATGAAGAAACAAGGTAAGATTCTTTCTGTTTGGAGTGAATTTCTTTCTACAATCAAAAAGAAGTTCTATCCACTAGCTTACATACAGCAAGCCATGATGAGCTAGCAAACACTTTGCCAATTGAAAGGGAAAAGTGTACAAGGTTACACCCAAGAATTCTGAAAATGATATTTGATTCTAGGAATCTCATTAGACTCACCTGAGACTCTGTTGAAGTACATAGGTGGTCTACACAGCCACATGAGGCACACTATCGTCATGTTTAATCCCATTAGTATAGGTGAGGTAGTTGTTCAATATATGCATCTAGAAGCTACAGGAAAGAATGGGAACCTAGAAGTTGGGGGATCATCCTAACCCATTGCAAGCAAAAATAAGGAGAAAAGAAAATAGAAATGGAAAGAGAGGAAAGCCAACACTACACAGAAGAGCAAGTCTTCATGCACTCAATGTCAAGAGGATGGGCATGATGTTGAGCACTATTGGATCCTGCATCCAGAGCTGAGACCTAAGAAGTTCGAGGGAAAGAGAAGAAGACTACTGCAACTATTCAGAAAGATTTGGGGTTAGATTCAAGAGATGAAAAAACCATTGCACCCATAGACATAAAAGGTAAGAATTCTGAAGCATCTACTAGTAATTCTGCACAATCTACTAATAATGAAGAAAGTGAGAGAAAAAGACATGAGCTTTTCCATATTCGAGTTATTTCCTAGCATCAAAAGATTGATTCTTTGTTTGATAGTGGCTCTCAAGTAAATTTAATTTCTGAAGCAATTTTAAACAAGTTGGGATTACTGACTACACCTCACAAGAAACCATACCCATTAGGTTGGTTAAGTGATAAAGCACAACTACAAGTGACTAG
>APFE031624693.1:0-14823 GCA_000404065.3 Pinus taeda | reverse complement strand
AAAAAAAAATTCGAATAATATCTTAAATTTTTTTAAGAAGGGCTGTTAAATTTTCAACTTTTTTAAATCTCATTTTTTTCTAAATTAAAATTTTAAGAATGTTGAATTTTTGAATTTCGTTTCATGTTAAAAATTAAATTCCATTTGAGAAACTCTCATTTTAAAAACAACAATTTATTTTTGGGTTGTTTTTTCTAATTGTGCATATGATGCAAGTTCTTATTATTTATTATGTCAAAATTACCTTTTCATACCATTACATTTGGCAGTTTCTAAGTTTCTCTCATTTAAAAAACAACAATTTCTTTTTGAGTTGTTTTTTCTAATTTTGCATATGATCCAAGTTCTTATTAATTATTATTTCACAATTACCCTTTGATACCATTTCATTCAGTAGTTTCAATTCAGAGCCAGTAGAAGTCAATATGGGTCATGCATTAGGTCTGTAATTTTACTGGGTTGTGCCTGAAGGCTGCCCAAAGCAAGGTTTGAAAACAATTTAAGCTAGAGAGAAGCATAGATTCATGATTCAGCAAACACCTGTCAAGCAAGGTTTAAGCACAATTTATGCTTGGAGAGGAGTGCATTCCACAAGCTTCCTAACGTACTGGATTTTATTTGTTTGTGGATTCCCAATTCCTGGTATGTTTTCATATTCCCAATTTCTAAATGAGTTACTAGTATTGGTGTTAGTAAATGTGCTAGTGACTTGGAGGAAATATACTAGTAATAAGAGAACAGATTTGTCTTTGTTCATAATAATTCTAGATGCCACCCCAAATCTGGAAAGTATGTTACAGAATGCTTGTAGTTTGCTTAACTTATTTTTCTAGAAAACAGCAGGTCATCCACAAACATGAGATGTGAAATACCAGTGGTTCTTATTACCCCGCATCTAGCAATTATTCCATTTTCTCTAGGCTACATCATATAGTCATCAAAATTAGCCTTAGATCTCAACAACATTATACACAACACCATGTTAGATTAGGCTAAGGATCTGAACCCTCAAATACCCATAAGAAATATTTGAATGTGGTGTTACGGCCTATAGCCTAACACATAGTTTTCCTATAGCAGCATAAACATTATTCTTGATCTTCCAATGATATCCCAACAGGGTTGATCCACTGCTTCTTTTAACTCAGCGTCCTTACAAGAAGGAACCATCCTCACACAGTTGCAAGAGGGAGGCTCAAACCGTCCCTTAACTTATTCCAATTTCATTCTGTATGATGGCTACTTTGCTACGACTAGATGACAACAAATAGAAGCCCTTATAAACTTCATATTTAGGGTCCTTATTACAGTGTATAGGTTCACTACTGATCAACTCTCCTTCGTTGCGAATAGGGCTTCATCAAAACTGTGAATTAGGGCATCATCAAACAATAGATTAGTAGGCTTCATTAGGGCTCCTTTGATAGCATGTAAGTGTCACCCTTAATTGCGGATTACATCAACTTTGAGGACTACGGCTAGAGCAACTTATATAGACTCCTCCTTGACTGTGTCTAGGGTTGGTTAAGGCCTCCTCTTCCCAGCGTATAATGATCCTCTTCTTGCTACTTAGACAGGTCTCCTTTTGCTGCATGTAGAAGGGAGACTAATGAAGAGTATCCCCACAAACGGACAGGTATACTTTATACTATGTCCATAAAAAAAATTAAGTGCATGAAAAATGATTTTGTGAACTATATAAGCCTATTGCACTCACCTAAAATGATTGTAGCTTTGTCTTTGGGTTTAGGAAAAGGATATGAACTACCCTTCTTTAGATAGATCACGATTGCTCCAAGGACCCTAGCTCGGAGCCATGAGACATGAGCGTGCCACCACAAGCTTCCTTCCTGATCAACATTGATGAATATGTATGTGTAACTTCCACCTGGTTGAATTGGGCACCGTGTAATATACTCGCGTCCATCGGCCCAACCTAACATATATGTAATTGGTGTATTCCATGCCTACCATGATTGAAACATCTATCACTCTTAGCTTTACATTATTTCTTTCATATAGTCAAAGAGGTAGGTTAACATCCCAACGAATTACCTTTTTCCACAAGTTTAAAATACTGAGAGGTTAAGAAGTCGATTTCAAGGGATATACAGCATAAAGTATTCTTGTTTTCTCAAATTAATTTTGTTCATTAAAATTATAAGCGGACTTATTTATGCATAATCTAAGATTGCACATATCAAAGGCAATAGGGACTTCCCAAATGGCTATTCATTTTTACTATAAATATATGCGATTTTAAGAGATGGTAGATTTGAATTGAATCTCATATTCTAGGAATCTGTAATGCATATAAGCTAATAGATGGTATATTTTAATTGAAGTGGATATTCCAGGAATCTGTAATAGTGGTAAATAGTAAATTTGAAATGAATAAAATATTTCAAAATGTGCAATTAGTAATAAGAAATTGAATCTCCAAAAATCTTCCCGGTGAATTTGAATTGTGAATTTGAATTAAATTAACTTCACCAAAGATTCAATCGCCATATTCCAATTAATGGATGTCCAAAAAATGAGAGCAGAAACAAACCAGTGAATAGTGGAATCCCCCAGTGTCCCTGTTGCTTAAAAAATAGTTGGTCCTGGTAACTGGCCATTTACAATGACTATATCGTGCATCTGACATAATCTTTGAATAGGGGTAATTTCAATATGTTCCAATAATTGAGATTGTAACAATATAATGAGACGGAATTTAGTTCAAATCATAGTTTGATATATGCCCATTAGTTTATTCATCTCTTTTCACTCAGAAATATTATATAAAATTTTAACACTCATAAATATTATATAAAATTTTCACAATATATCAATAGAGAGTTACCAGAACAAGAAGACATCACAAATAGCATTACAGAGTTGTAGTTCTAAACAAAAAAGCTATGACAAACATACGGTGAAAGTATAATAGTGCATGTGTAACGAACAATTTCTATGGACCAAATAGTTTGCAACTTCCATCACTATGAGTATTAGTAACCCAACTGAGCATCCTATCCAAAACACTCGTCCCACAAACATTGTTATTCATACGATCTTGTCCTGAGTTTAAGCTTAGTCTCAATATTCAACGCAGTGCTAGGCCACAAAATTGTTTCAAGGGATTTAGTTGGACTCGATTTATTGCTAGGAAAATAATGAATGCGGATTAAAGATTCTAAGCAAGACAGGAATACTTGGTGATACAATCCAAATCAACTTCCATAATGCCATAGGTTTTCCATTTATGTTACAGACAAAAAAAGGGGTTGATAAGTGGTCCAACATAATTTTTTAACAAGGAGCATGTTATTTCTATATTAATCTAAACTTTTTAACAGGGAGGAGGACATGTCAGGTTATTTGTATCTTAATCTATTTTAAAAAATCAAGATAAATGATATATGTATTTATTATAATATAGTTTTATAAATAATACAGTTTTATACAAGGTGGAAAAATTTATCATAATTTAGTTGTCAAATCAAATTTTAGGATAGCTATGTCTGGCTGCGATTCTCAAAGGACTCATCACAATTATTTAAGGAAAACCACGCCACCTAAAATAACCCACTGGGGGTAGGCTTTCACCCCTGCCAGATGCCTGTCGGTCTAGGGTCGTTAACCTCTTTCCTTACGTCCAAAGAAAACGAGTTCTTACTCAAACAAGAGCAGTTAACATCTTTCCTTACGTCCGAAGAAGACCAGTTCTTACTCAAAGAGGCGCAGTTTTACGGCATACTCCAGACTCATTATTCATCATATTTACTCTTAATTTCTAATTTATTTATTTTTATTTTGGTTCAAGGAGTATTTTATAATTGGATAAATAAGAAAGAGGTCAATTTATTGTTAGTTTCTTTATTTATGGACAAGAAAAGAAAATGAATAATTTGATTGGTTTTCTAAAAAACTATAATTTAAATAAAAATAACCATTTATTAATAACTTTAACATGTATAATTAAACCTTTTGCGAGAAAAATGTATTTTTCAAAATTACAAATGGTCAAGATAAATGAAATTGTAAAAATAAATAGGATATACATGTGTTGTGCAAACATTATTCCTTATTCCTTTTATATGTACTAGTGGTCTAAAAGCACACAAATATAAGATTGATATACCTAGATAGGAAATTAGAAAAAGTTGGACTAAAGAGATATTAGATTTAAAAAATAAAAATGGCTTATATTTATAAAGATTTGTTCCAAATTTTACGTGAATTTTTTTTAATAGAATGTTACAAATACTTTATTAATATATATTTCTATGTTATTAATATAATATAATTAATAAAAATACAAGTTAAAATAAAATATGTAAAATGAGAGTAAATGTTTTGTTTAATTTTAGTTTATATATATGGTTATGAATTAATTATTTAAAAACAATTACGAGGCTTTTTTTAATGTGGAGTTTATTTTAATTTTTATTATATGATCTTTTATATTATAGAATAGTCTTAATGCCTAATAATATATTGGTGATAATTTTGGACTAAGTTAAGATGAATCTATGATATAATTTTTGACTAGGTTAAGATGAATCTATGATATATTTTTAATGTATTCAAGTGATTTTTTTTATTATTGTAATATTGACATTAAAGGCAGATGAATTTTTTTTGTTTTTCAAGGAAAGAGGGCCAATGTTTCCAAGTGAGCTAATTTTCCATGGTTTTCTAAAAAAAAGGATTTGCCAATTTCCGTTTATTCTAAAAATTGTTCGCCTAAATTTTATACTAATTTAGAGACTATAAAATAATTAAAAAATTTAGTATTCTTACAAAAATATTGCTAAACAATTTTTAGCTTAATATTGAGGATTAATAAGATTTTCTAACATTTTTAAACTTGGAAATTTTTTTCCATCCTTCAAATTTTCCATGTTCAATTTGAAGAAAATTTTCTGTCTTTAAAATTTCCATACTCATTTTAATTTAGACACATAATTCATACATTTAGTTAATTCAATTTAAATGCAAAAACACCTCATTCTCCTAGTTGCAATTAAGCTTAATTTATTCAATTTATAAGAATTAATAATAATTTCAAATGAGTGGCCATTAATTTTTCTCATACATTTGTGTTGACTATGAATGTATGCTCCAAAACATAATATCCCAAAGTCTAATTGGTGAACGGGACCGAAGCAATACATTGATTGATTTAATAATAGCGCAATATAAGAGATTTAAAGGGACCAAACATTGAAACATTATCAATTTCATTAACATTGTATCCCAAATTAATTATGTATCCCAAACTCTAATTCATGAAGCTAGACCAAAGTCATACATAGATTGATTTAATAATATCACAATATAAGGTATTTAAGGGGACCAAAAATTGAAAGATTATCAATTTCATTGCCAATAAAGTTAAGGGTAAAGTGATTTACAATCAATTGTCTCTCATAATAACTTATTTTGAAGATAAAAGTTTAGTTAATGAAATGAACATAGAAGAATAATGAGTAAAAAGAGAATAATAAGATGTAAGTGGAAAAGATTTAACAACAATTATTTTCGTTTTTTTTATTTTTCAATATGTCAATCATCTTTTTTACTAAATGTAATATGGATTTCAGTTTTATAAATCAAGAAGTAAGAAAATAGATTTTTTATATCTTTTTAAATAAAACAAAGAAATTTAAAATGCTATATTTTAGAGTAGAAACACAAGTTTTTGGTCATGAGTGAATTGATTATTGTTCATTCACTTTATTTATTTTTACAAAAATATAAACAAGCATTTTGAAGGATAAAAAAATTGGAAGTTATTCAATCAATCAAAGTATTGTTTAAATCCCTATACAATAATGACATTGATCAAAGTATATCTACCTATATTTTAATCCTAGATACGTCTAATATCACATGTTTGCAATAGTGAAATGGATAATGTTAATTTATTATAGAGAAATCCAACATACAAAAAACAATAGATATAACCATATAGGACAATAATAATTAATAAGATAGAATGAGTGATGGCTTTACAATGTCATGTGATAATATGTTTATATGTGTTGATTAGTCAATATTATATTCATTATAACAAGTTAACTTAAGATGCAATGGAATGATTTGAAACATCCCAAACCATTGTAAATTGTTCAATGCATTTTTTTTACTGTATAAAAGAAGGATAAATAGATGAAGAAAAATATTCCATTGATAAAGGCATGTAACAACTGAGAGAGAGAGATAGAGGCATTTGTTGTTTTTATTTTCCTAAAGCAAAACACACAATAAGAGTATTTGAAACAATTGAAATGCGCACTCTTTCATGTTTGTAATTTTATTTGAAATGTAATTAGAACATTAACATTGAAATGTACACACATGCATGTCCATAATTTTATGTGTGATGTAATTAGAACCATAACATTGAAATGTAGAGTTGTTGAGCATTGAAATTTGGACTTTTAGTTGCCCACCTCCACTCTCAACCATATGTAGTTGTTAACAAACATATCAATCATGGAACCATGCATGTTAATATTCATGGCTATCCTAATCATTTGGTGTTAGCATTGTTGGGAGATAATCATGTGTGACTTTTATTCATTATTTATTATCCAGCCACACCACCTTGTATAGCTAAATTTTCTTGCCAATTTCTACCTTCTAATTCTAGGTGGGTGTAATTCTACTGCTGAGAATCACTTTCTTCATTTGAGACAAAAGGAAGCATATTAATGCTCTTCTCTAGTTGGAAGTGTATGTGAACTCTTCTCAAGAAGTATCCGTACATGACACATGCTGCATAGACTTTCCCACTAGAACTGCCAACTGCTGGTGTGCTTTGTGCATCCCCTTTTTTGTGATTGTTGTCCTTGTGAATCGTGATGCCTTCTACATTAAAATTACTATAAAAAAAATTGAGATATTCCTTGTTATAGAATAAATTTCATTTTGGTGATGACAATGTGCATAACCTTCCATGAAGATCAATGTTATTTTAATTTTCAATGATCAACAGACCTATGTGTGCGAGATCTATTTGTTGCTTTTCATTAGTTTTCATATGAATTTTGTTGTATATTGTCTTATTTTCAAATGATATTATGTATTTTTATATTCCTTGTTTTTTTGATTATAGGTATAAAATTCCACCTCTTGGTCGCCCCAAAAAGGATCTGAAACAACTTTCACTTTTTGATGCATTTGGTATCTCTCAATGTTCTAATCAACTGCATATTTATGAAAATGAAGTATATGATCATGTGGATGAGGAACATGAATCAAATAGTGCAGAACTTCTTGAAGAGGAACCAGCATCCAAGAGGTACAAAAGAACATTCAAGTCCAAATGGAAGCTGAGATTTCCATGGGCTTATGCTGTAAAAGATTTTAATGGTGTTTAAAGGATAAAATGTTCATAGTGTGTAAAATTTAAAAGGGAAACTCCATTTTCTAAAGATGGAAGCACAACCCTTCAAGTTAGTGCTTTAAACATCCATGCAACATCAGAGGCTCATAAATTTGCTTTGCAACTTGTAGAGGGAGAAAGTAAATGGAGTACTCTTCCAATTACAAAACATGTAGAACTAATGGTTGATGCTCAGAAAGGGAGAATTATATCAGTTATTGAGAACATGTATTTTGTTGCAATACATGATTTACCTTTGGAAATATATAAGCCAATTTGTGACTTGAATAGGTATAAAAACACTCCTCATATGCCTCTAACAGATGAATACTCAGCATATACAAATATAACATCTAGAAAAGACTTTCTAGAAGCTGCTAAGGAGGTATATTGGAAAAAATTAAAAGATGAGATTTTCCAAAGTCCATATTACTCACTTTTAGTTGATGAAAGCACTGATCGGACTATGGTGGAACATTTGATTATTTATATTACATATTTGACCAATGAAGGAAGAGGTCCATGTGCTACAAAATTCATACAATTGCTACAAATTAGGGATGGAACATCACAGTCTATGTATGATGTTGTGACATCTCTTTTAGCAAACATGAATCTATCCATGACAAAGTTAGTTGGGTTTGGATCTGATGGAGCATCATCCATGAGAGGTATCCGTGAAGGTTTATCTACTAAGATTCGTCGACATGCCCCTCATTTAGTAGATATCCACTGTATAGCTCATCGAGAAGCATTAGCAGCTAATGATGCTTCATCTTATTTTGAAGAGTTACAAACTATTGATAAATTTGCAAACAAGATCTATTCATGGTTAGGGAAATCTACTAAAAGACATGGAGCATTGAAAGAGCTAATGGAGTCATTTCAAATCACAAGGCTAGAAGTGTTACAAATTCATCATATTAGATGGCTTTCTAGAGGAAAAGTCATGGAAAGACTCGTTAAGCTCATCACTACTTTGTTAAGGGACTGGGAGTTAGTGGAGAAAAAAATGTATGAGATGGCTACAATATTTCAAGCTCAATTTTGCATCCACTTACTTGCAGATGTGCTTATTAAGTTAAATAAGCTAAATCAAAAGTTTCGAGAGGACCATGTTGACATTACATCTATTGGAACAACTTTGGATATCACTATTAGCTTGCTTCATAAGTGATTTCTAAGAGGCACATTTGGGGCAGGTGCAATGCACACATCATCCTTCTTAAATAAAACACAACAAGGAACTCTTGAGTTTGCAGATTGCACAAGTATAGCACATGTACATGAATTGAGGTTTGAGATGCCAAAGTCACAAATATCAGGGACACTAGATGACTGCATTACGCTGGGAAAGGCTTTTATAATGAAGGTGATTGACTCTCTAAATGCAAGGTTCACAGATTTACATATTTTTAATGCAGCTAAGTTTTTTAGTCCTCGTAATTATTATGAGGATGGATGATAGAGGCTCTCAAACAAGAATATGGTTGACATGTTTATGTGAAAAATTTAGCGCTCGAGGCTTGCTTGTTGTGGACAACATTAAATGTATGGGTGAAATGGATGAATTTATATGTACTATGTATAAATCTTACCCAAAAAAGCCTATGTTTGGAGCATGGGATCTATGTGGAGGTGAAATTGAATGGTTTTGAAGGATTTCAAAATTAATTCGGATAGAAAATGAGGATAGGTCAAGACATTCTTTAAAAACATTGGATATGTTAATGTTTATCTCTCTCAGTGCACTTCATGCTCTAAATGAGGTAGATTGGAATGTTGTTTATGATGAACGGAAAGAGGTGAAAACTCGAAAACCTCTTCCACTATGAAAATAGATTGAAAGAACTAGTAAATTTCAGTGTTTATTAACATCATTTTCATACTCTATCGAGCACTTGAATGAACCATTTTGGTAAGTGAATTTTTTCAGTTTTATACCATTTTCCTTTTCTAAAGGAAAACATAACCATATTTTTCAAGTTTGTATGTGAAGTTTTTCTGACACATATTGAATGTAATCATTGCAGGATATTGCACAAGATATGTTAAGCTGGAGGACCACAACTATCAAAGTTTTATAACTGAAAGAAGAAGCTATCTTAGATCAATTTTGCAACCAAGTATAGGGACTGTAGTTCCAATAATTTGAGATGTGCAAATATTGGAAGTCTCAGCTTTCCAAAAGAGTTTTAATAGACAATAGAATAGTGAGTTGGTCAAATTTGAAGTTTATAAGCTAGAATTACACAGATACTTCCTCTATAAGCTAGAATTTATTTTTAGTTTTATAAATGAGACCTTCCATATACTTTTAATATAACTATTTTTGTTTCTTCGTATTTTTATTTTTATTTCAATTTCATTAAGATATAATTATGTCTATATGTTTATTTTTTGTACTCATATGCAGTTTCCCAACTACGATTTTGTCCCTATAGTTGGTTCAATTGTGGTTGCGTTCAAGGCCTGCGCAATATGATCTTATGTGGTTACATTTCCCAATCACATGTCTAATAGTAATTCATTTACTAATGCAGCCTTTGACGTAGTGGTATCTTTTTGTTTGTGAAAAAATAAAAAGAAATTTGAAAATAATTTACATGCTTTTCATTATAGAAGTGCGACCTAAATGTGTGTCATTCTAAATGAAATTAAGACGTGCCCTTCAAATTTGATCACTGCTTGCAGCATGTATCTATAACGATAATGTTAATAGTACTTAGAAACAACCACGTTTATTTAATAATTTATAAAATAAACCTAATTTATATTTATAACGAAACGTATTGATTGCATTTCAAAGAAATAACATTTTAAAGATAAATAGCTAATGAATTAAGACTTAGTAACTAATTAAGATATTATTGATTTTTATAATTCGTTGATGGGACACTTCATTGATTCACGAGTAGGGATAACAAGTGTCCTCACTACGGACTTTTCAATCGCTGGACACCCTGGGTTGAAGGTGTGGAAGAGGGCTGCGTTGAAGGAGACAGCATATGCAATTTGTTTGTAGGGATGGAATTTAACAGGTAAATTGTTTGTTAAGATGTAATTTGTCTGTTAAATATTGTGAAAAATTTTCAAACTTCCGGGTTGAAATTGTGAGAACAGGACAAGAAAGTGTGAAACTCCTGCTGGATGAGTTTGTTTTGAAATTACATGAAATAAACTCTGATGGATGGGTTTGTTTTGAAATTAGATGAAAGATAAATTTGTTTTGAAATTTCAATAATACTGGTTTATTTGAAAAGCTGTTTTGAAATTCCAGCTTTATTTGCAAGTTTGAAATAGTTGAAATTATATATTTGAAAAACTGTTTTGAAATTTCATGACTGATAAATTTGTTTTGAAATTCCAACCTTGCTCGCACATTTTGAAACATGGAAAAAAACTATATGTTTGAAGGGTTGTTTTGAATTCCATGACTGATGGGTTTGTTTTGAGATTTCAACCGAAGACCGATGAGTTTGTTTTGTTTTGAAATTCCAACCCTACTTTCCAGTTTGAAACACTGAGAACTATATGACCTACTTTGGTTTACAGATTTAAATTTAACTACAGTTTACCAATCCCCCGCCTCGTTCTCCCCGGAGGAATCAACTCTATCCACATTGAATTCAATGTCTATTTTATACATGCAAGAGACTGAACGATGCGTGGAAGTTTATCTTTCAAGTTTTGATGATGTCGAAACAATAGTTTCAGGATACCAATTCCAGTAGACTGTCCTACTTCAGGGTTTCTGTTATTGAAAGGAAGCCTTTACTTACCTTTTCCAAGAAACTTCGTCCATTTTGCTGGTAATTCCCAATCCCAATCGCTTCCAGATCATTGCTTCTTGTGTCTCTGTGATCTAACTCTATCAAATTTATAGCGGCCTGTAGGCTGTATCCCATATTCATGAGAAACCTTTACATACCTCTGCCGGTTCGAAGATCATGAAAATATACTTTAATACTTACAAACGGGCGACTATTCTCTTTCATCTGATCGGCTTACTATTCATTAACAGTTTTCCTTCGGTTATATCAGAGGTGCGATCATATACTTGCAATAATGCTTCTACTTACGCTGATGGAAGTACATTTTCCAGCAATTTGAATAGCGTATTGGGGGATGTAGTGAAGAATACACCTCAAGCAGGGTTCAACACTTCTTCGTATGGACAAAGTCCCAACAAAATCTATGGCCTCCTCTAGTGCCAAGGTAACATATCTAAACAAGACTGTTCAATCTGTTCACAAGAAGCAAACGATAGTGTTATACAACGCTGCGGAAATTACCTCGACGGTCAAGTATGGATGGTTCACTGCTTCCTGCGATATGAGAAATTCGACTTCATTTCAAAGCTAGACACCGACGTGATTTGTCTGGTGCACCCAAACGACATTAGTATTAATGTAAAAAGTTTTAGGAGCACCACTTCAGATCTCCTTTCCAATCTTTCTGATCAAGCTTATGCTCCTGCAAACAAGGGATTCGCTGAAGGAACAGCTGAGGATTCTTCTCATGGAACCATTTATGGTCTGGTTCAGTGTTGGAGAGATATATCCATCCAGGACTGCAAATCTTGTTTGCAATTGGCAAGGTCTAAACTCTACGAATGTTGTTCTATCAAGCAAGGAGCTCAAGCTTATTTCGGAAGCTGCACTGCCCATTATGAAATATACCCCTTTTTTGACACTCCTAGTGGAGGGAATAGCCGTAGTCCATCTCCACCTCCACCTCCGTCCACCTCCTCCAGGTCAAACCCTCCCACAGAAGCTGGCCACGCTCCCTCGGCTAATGGAACTTCACCCACCACGTCCAGTAATCTCTCTCTCTCTCTCTACTGCTTCTACTTTTATCATTCGCCGCTCTTCAGTATTACACAAATTGATTGCCAATTTCAATTTTTGTAAATAACATATTGCATGATATATTCTACAGAAGGTTCTTCTTCAAAAACTTTACCCATAATATTGGGGATCGTGGGAGGCGTGGTTATAGCTTTAATGGTCTGTTTGTTTGCCATGTGGAGGAGATTGAAGTCTTCCATTTCACCCAGGCAAATAACCCATGCGAAGAATGAAGGTAGAATCTGCACTTTGGGCGTCTGTTTCGCATAGCCAAACTTATCTCATCAAATTATATTCTCATTACACAGAAACACATGAGAATGATTCTGAATCGACGCTACTCAAGCAGGAGAAAATTGTCTTCACCTTAGAAGCTCTCGCAGAAGCAACGGATAATTTTGATGAAAACAAGAAGCTTGGAGAGGGAGGGTTTGGCCCTATATAAAAGGTATGTATGCACCTATTATTATTATTAGAATATGAAATTGCATGACTTAACGAAGAAGAAGAGGGTTTTTCCCATGGCTTGTTGATAAGGTTAATTCTTTCATGGAATAACCAGAGGCGGAAAGGAAATAGCAGTGAAGAAGTTGTCTGTAAGATCTGGACAGGGAAAACGAGAGTTTATGAATGAAGTGCAGCCTGTAGCCAATGTTCAACACCGAAATCTGGTAAAGCTTCTTGGGTGTTGTGCCGAGGAACCAGAAAGCTTCTTGTCTACGAGTATTTCCAGAACAAGAGTCTTGACACCTTTCTGTTTGGTAAGTCAGTTTGGACATTTATTGGTTGAGAGGAAGATGATAAATCTTTTATACATTTAGTCGGATTGATTATTTAAAATCTTTCAAATTCTGTATTCTTGAAATACAAATACAGATCCAGAGAAGAAGAGGCATCTTGATTGGCATAAACGCTATAACATCATAATGGGTATAGCGCGTGGCCTTCTTTATCTTCACGAGGATTCACAGTTGCGAATTATTCATAGAGACATTAAAGCCAACAATATTTTGCTGGATGAGGAATTGAATCCGAAGATTACAGACTTTGGGTTAGCAAGACTCTTTCCTGAAGACGAGACTCACATCCAAACCAGATTTGCAGGGACATAGTAGGAATATTTCCCTTTAACCTTCCCTAATAAAATTTATGAACAGTTCACTTTTATGCAATCGTGGGATTTAGGCACATAAAACGCCCTACTTACTTGAAGAATTTTGGTTGGAGTATGCAGCGGTTACATGGCGCCAGAGTATGCAATGCAGGGGCAATTATCTGTAAAGGTTGATGTCTATAGTTTTGGATGTTGAAATTGTAATTTCAACTGCCCGAACAGTTGAACCGGCCAGCATTTAATATTCCCCGAAACCACAGTTGCAAAACCACAAACCCACTTGAGGCATATCGCACCGCTTTTGGCATGAAGTGGTTTCCGTACACAAGAGCTCCGATAAAATTTGGAGTCGATGCGTGGATGAGGCGTGACATCACCCTCTGACATTTATCGGAAGGTAAATGTCGACTAAAAAGGCCTTCCGATATCTTCGTCCTTCGTCCGATCTGCTCCTGCATTATCCACCGTCGATTGTTCAAAGTTGCATTGTGGAGTAAAGCTCGGTTAAAAAGGGCTTCCGATATTCACCTCAGCCGTTGGATTCCAGGAGGTCAAATCAACGGTCGACGTGCATCTCAAGTTGCATACGGACCTGCATAAAATAAATATTGCGTGGAGTAAAAAAAACGTTGGTTGACCGCCGGTTTTAATATTAATGCATTTAATGAATTGGTCATAGTCGTAGGTAAAAGATTTAATTTTAATGTTACGACAAGTATGGGCGTGAGTTAAATGATGGCATGGGCAATGTCATATAGTTTTTAAGTTTATTGTTTTTAATTTTTTTTCAAGGGCGTAAGTTTGGTTTTGACAGAACAGGGAAAAACATTATTGTAGCTGTTGGTCGTTTTTGTAATTGTGAAATGGAAACGCACAGCAGTGCAGGAGCAATGGTGAAGAAGTGAATGAAGAAAACCAGGGGGAAGTTTGTATCAAAAAACCATGAATTGTTTCACACAGCAGTGAAAATGGGAATGTAAGTTTTTTGGTGAATACGTAATTTCCACACAGCAGTGTGTTGATTTTTATTTCTACAGTGGTAAATGTAAAAGTCTGTTTTTACAGCAGTAAAGGTAAATGAGATTTCTACACACAGCAGTGTAAAATCTCAAGAGGAGACAGAGTAACTTTTTGTTGGTGAATTTCTTTTGGTGAATCCCTCTGAGTGAAAGAGGATGAATATGTATCAATGAATTTATTTTAATGAATAGAAAATCTTTTATGGTGGTGCAATACTCTGTTCTTCACTAAAAGTTTTTTAAGCTTCCCTGTGCACAAAGGATCCTGGAGTAAAGGAAACAGAGCATTGCCTCTGTGTGTTTTGTTTCTTGTGTTTTTGGGATTTTTCCAGAAAAATCCCCAACAGTGGTATCAAAGCTAGTCCAGGCTCTTTGATGGTGATAGAGTAGGTTCATGCTCTTTGAAGTGTCAAAGAAGCTGAAGGAAAGACCCTTGTTGCAGCAGCAGTAAAGCTTCTC
>APFE031624685.1:23332-40832 GCA_000404065.3 Pinus taeda | reverse complement strand
TCACAGAAACAAGATCTCGACAGCTATGAAATCGATCAATTTCGGAGTATCTTATCAAGTGGAAGAACTTATCTGCAGAAGATTCCACATGGGAGGATGAGAATTTATACAGAAGTATCCAGAACTACTCAAGCGTTGAGGACAACACTTTTTTTGAAGGAGAGGGGCATGTTGGGTCCCTATAATACTAGTGATTACCCCATTACTATTGTAGTTATACCCCTTATTCATATTGTTGTGCCCCTATTACCCCCATATTGTTATTTCTGTGCCCCATAGAAGCCCACTATTGTTATTATTGTGCCCTTACATTATTATTGTTATGTAGGCTCTGATTATGTTATGACCCCTTAGACTCCTATATATAGAAAGGAAGTCTTTTCATTTGAATCATCGAAGAATTTTTCATTTATGTAATGTAAAGGAGGTTGCCCCCTCAAAGAGGCTTAATTCTAAGGCGTTTATCTATCTTTTATATCTTTTCTTGAGCTGGTTTCATAACATAGACCCACTGGGGAAACACAAAATATGGATTTAACACAATCCACAGTATGGTTTAGGGGTTACTAGGCCATGTGTTCTATTATTCAGAGATCCACCTCACTCAACTTTGAATCCATCCAACAATCCAGCTCGACCAAAACATGAGAACCCCATCACACCATGACTATCCAAAAATGACAAGGCTAGGCTGACAAACACTATCACACCTGGAAAAAACCATTCCATAACAACAAAGAACCACATGCAATACCATGCATTCCAAAACGAGCACGAAAAACATACATCCAAATTCATACCTGCAAAGAATCCCATTATAGATGTTTGATCCTGCTCTTCCTTGCTTGCTCCTTCCTTCCTCTTGCCTTCTCTACCTTTCTTAATCCAATGCCAAATTTTTCCAAGAAAACTCTAAGTGTCCAAGAGTGTGAGAGAGAGAATAATGAGAGAGCTCCAAAAATAAATTGACAAAAGGTTGCAAATTGATCTTCAAAAGCCCTTTTTATCAATTAGGCCTCTATTTTCTTCATTTTCCATTATTTTCCTTCATTTTCCTCCTCACATGTAATATGTGACCTTTTACCTTATTTTTCTCCTAATTTCCATTATTTTCATAAATAAATGTCCCAAAAAATGCCATTATGCCTTTCCAAAGACTTAGCCATTTCCTTTGCCAATTTCCTTAGCCATAATAAACCAAATGAACATGGACAATAGGATGTCTTGCCCAACATTTAGCTTGGAATAAGTGTTCCATCAACCATGGTTATTATTTTTTATTTTATTAACTTTTGTTACATGGAATTTTCACCAAGGTTGTTACAATTAGTTTAATGACTACTATAATGTAATCTGTCTTTGGGAGGTCATAGGTAAGTCTCCCACAAAATCTATTGAAACAAAATCCTACCTAGTTTTCGGTATATGATGGGGCTATAGTAGACCTAAAAGGTCTCATTGAGCTACAAACTATGTTATATATATTTCATCTTTGGCTAGAAAAATAGCCTTTTCAAGTCCACAGGCATTTTCTTTACTCTCATAATTGAAACACAAGAGACTTTATAGGAATCCTCCATTATCAACCTCATGAGATGTTCATTCTCTAGCACATACATTTTACCTATATATTATAACAATCCATGATTCTACTCCTTTCAAATATAAATTTGAAATAGAACAAACAAATTAATTTATAGCAATATTTTTTAAAAGGAAACAATTATGTATTGCATTAAAAGTTTTTGGTTTGAAGGCCAGAACCTTATACATCATATACCGAAAATTCATCTTCTGAAGTCCAAAATCTCCATGAAAAAATGGACACTATTATCTCCTGGACTTCTAATATCTACTCTAAACTAATTTTCTCCATAGATTCACCAAAAAACACTTAAAGACACTACAAATTTATATAACATATAAAAAAGGATTAAATACTAGGCATAACGCTATATATCCTCCATGTCTAGGGAAACTTGGATTTCCAATTCTTCAAACTCGAGCTATGGGAAGATGGCTTCCTGTCCATCATCAGAGACAAGGTTTCTCTCTTCAAATTTCTTAGGAGTTTCATGCTGCTCCATGTTGTCCTCATCTACTCCAACATGAACCCCACATTAATCAGTCTTTTATGCAGGTGCTATATTCGCGACCCGAAAGCTCATAATTTCATTAGACAACTGCAAACAATCCTTTTTAACCTCCAAGAATCCAATTCTCTACGATAAGAGCTCACATTGGGCTAGGGACTCCATCAATATCATCTTTTGCATGTTGAGAAATCGACTCGCTGAAAAATTCCAAAGCACCTACTAGGCCAACCAATAATTTTTTGAACTCTTCCCCTACATGACCATTGTCATTCTCCATAATCATGAATTGGTACCAAACCTAGTGGAAAACTTAACGAAAAATAGCTATGATCCTTGATTCTACACTTCCACACAAACGTTGATGTTCAATATATATTGACAAGAAAACCTTTCTTGATTTGAGACCTCAATTATCACCATAAATGTCATCTCAAACCACAAGTACCGATCAACAAATGACATCAGGAGCCATAATGGCAAGGTTGCTTCCCCAATCAAATTTTAGAAAAGCTAGAGGGTTCTTGCATGCAAATTGTTTTTGAGATACAAGATTGAATGTTTCCCACATTTGAGGGGTTTTATTAATGATATGGACATAACTCCATCTATCTCGAGTCCAACGCAACATGATGAACACTTCCCAAGTGTTTGCACATGCACAATCCTCCATGACATTCGGAGGTCGCCACCATATTGGGGGAATAATGTGGATTCAAAATTATGCTTGTCTAGATTAAACGTTGAAATATAGCCCCTTAATCATAATTTATTATTCATAAATGTTGAATGTGAAAAAACATCAATTTGGCTCCTTACGAAATTACCTTTGTTAGTAGGTTCCCTTCATCAATCTTTAGGGTGCCTTGTTCTAATAAATAACCCTGGTTAGCCAACGAATCAACCTCCATATTAAGATTTCTCTTAACAGGGTAAAAATTAATCAAATCAAGTCTTTCTAATAAGAGTTTAATCCTTTGAAGGATAGAAGCAGAAATCTGCTCATCCTTTTATTTAAGATTATTCACTTCCTGGAGCACTACCATTGAGTTACCAAAAATCATCAATTGACAGATTCCTCTAGAGGTGACCATCTCCAATCATTGCCATAGGGATAAATATTCAACCTAGTTATTTGTAAAGGTCCCTAATTCTAGGGAAAATTGTATTTTCCTTTCTTCATCAAGGCAAAATTAATATATAATTTCAAAATAATAAATATATAAATTTGAAAGTGAACAAACAAATTAGTTTATATTTTTTTTTTTAATCAATTAAATATAAATTTTAAGAGGAATAAGGTTGACAACACCCAATTATGTTATTTACATTATATATTATATATGTCGTATGTATATGTAACAAAAAAATTATCATAGTGTAAGTGTACTTATTAAAATTTGATGTTATTTGTATACAAATATAATTGATATATTGTGTACTTTTTTATAAATATTGTAAACAAATATTTACAATATTCATTAGATATTGTTGGATGTCTACATAAAAATAATATATTATAATTATTGTGGATGTGTTTATTTTTATAAAGTATATTTTGAAAATAAATTGATATCAAAATATTGTTTCTATATAGGTGATGAATTCTATATAATTTGTGGTTAGAAATTTATAAAAAAACATAAAATAAAGGGCAAAACATAATAACATAAAAATACTCAAATAAAATTTAATAACGATTTTTATTATTGTCTTTCACAACAGAATGCCATGTGATCACTTTCCACCATTTTTTATGCAAATACTTGCTTAAATTATAATGGGAACATCCACAAACACTTTTTTGTTGCAAAAACTGAAAAACAATTATTTATGACACTTGGCATATATATATATTATTATATAATATATATAAATAATATATATATAGAGTATATATAAATATACAATATAAATAATATATCTATTATATATATATATATATATATATAATATATATAATATATTATATATAATAATTATATATATATAATATATATACTATATATATAATATATTATATAATAACAAAATAAGCAATTAACCACCTAAAATGTAAATATATAGAAAATATAGTTCACTATTCCACTATATACACTGTAACTAAAGAACTCATGCAATTGACTCCCCCAATTTAGAACACTCGCTTCAATAAAAGGGAAATGAAAATCAGATACAAGGGTTGGGAGTCTGAATTTCAATGCTATATATTTGTGATTAGCAATGTCTTACATAATTAAATAATAGTTGATTAATATATCATCACAACAATGCCACACAAAATCTAAGTAACCAAATAGGTTTTAAAGGAAATAATTGACTGCTTTTCTCAAAGTTATTACCAAAAGACATATTAACTAGCGATTGCATCGAGAGGTGCAAAGGAACACTAGTAGAAGGACTGGGAAATGTGGAAGGCAATAGTTCACACATTATTATGTAATATTTTGGGGTTGTCTAAAGGTTTGTAGGTTGAATGTTCACGATTAACACATCATAGGCTTAATATTTAGCTGCTAAACTGTAGTGGAGAGGGAGGAAAATCTTTTGTAGATAAGAGTTAGAGAACATAAATATATAAAGTAAATTTGGTGTCATTCTAGTTAAAATAGGCATCTTTATCACATTGACTAGAGTTCTTTACAAACAAAAAAGCAAAATTACATCAATAATTTTGCATGGTTGATTTATAAATCTCATACATATTACAAATAATTGAAGAGGTGTCAAATGATGACTAAAGTTAGATAACACCTCAATATATAGCAAAATTGTGTCTAACAACAAATCATACAAAAGGTTCAAAGAACAAATAATCATTGATGAAAAGTGTCCATAAGCATAATATCTAGGCATAATATCAATGTATAATATGAACACAACTCTAACATTTAGTTACAAAATTTCCATTAAATTCAAAGTTACTAGAGAAAAAATTACTGCAAAACACAACTTAGAAATACAAAAATTGTGATTTATCATCAATAATTATGTTGAAGCCAAATTATGTTCTCCATGCCATTAATATCTAGCTTGTATGGCTAAAAGGAGATGTTGTGATCCTCCCCATATAGATTCAAATCCCACTCATAACATTATTTCCCCTTGTAGGGTGAGGGTCTCTAAAAGGAGCTATTTCATGTGGATGGGACTAGTGTTATCCCTATGTGACATTTGATGGATTATATTTCCCGATCATAGCAGCTTAGATAAGAATGGATTCCATAAGTCCACAAGTGAAATTCTTGTAATTGACTAGAAGCATTCAAACAAACAAAAAACCATGTTCCCCATCCTTAAGTTTTCAACAATCTAATCTCATGTAAATATGTGAGGGGACTTATGATCAACTAACTTGGGAAAGGCAATAAGTGTTGGGATTCCAAAATTTAAACCATTAATGCAATGAAATTTTTATGCACATCATATATATAAAAGCAATATTACTAGAAATCGTAGTTCAATATAAGAGCTCCCAGTTATTGTTATTGTCATCACAAAATGCCCCCCATCAAGAAGTTGTGTTGTATAATCAAATTTTTCGATGCTTTTGTTGGTGAGAAACTTATTTATGGATACTGAATATGCTCAACCAAAATCACAGATTGACATCATGTCCTTTGTTATTGAATGAAAGAGTTCATGATTTACATCCGCTAACCATAGAAAACAAAATAATTGGGAATAACACCAAACCTATCATACATAAAAAAAGGAAAACAAAAATAGCATTAATAGATCTAGTTGCTAAATTTCTAATCGTTGAAGGAGACAAAATAGGTACATAGTATGTCTCAATAACACATGTTTTACTTTGGAGTATGTACAATGTTTCAATAGGTACCAATGATGGTCAATGCAAGCAAAATAAACATGTGGCATGTTGCAAAATAAAAATACATCAATTCCCTTAGAGAGTGGGCACCTGGTACCCACTCTCATACAACAAACCTATCATATAAAAAAACTTATAAACCTATCATACAACAAAAAGGAAACCAAAAAGAGAATTAATAGATCCAACTCCTAAACTTATAAACATTGAAGGAGACAAAATAGGTACATAGTATGTTTCAATACCACACTTTTTTACTTTGGATTATGTACAATGTTTCAATGGGTACTAGTGATGGTGAATGTAGGAAAAAGAATCATGTGGCATGTTGCAAAATAAAAATACATCAGTTCGCTTAGAGAGTGGGCACTTGTAATCAACTCTCATATAGCCAACCTATCATATAATAAAATTTCTAAACCTATCATACAACAAAAAGGAAAACAAGAAGATCATTAACAAATCAACCTACTAAATTTCTAATCATTGAAGGAGGCAAAATAGGTACATAATATGTCTCAATAACACATTTTTTTACTTTGCAGTATGCATAATGTTTCAATGGGTACCAGTGAGGGTCAATGCAGGCAAAGGAATCATGTGGCATGTTGCAAAATAAACATACAACATTTCCCTTAGAGAGTGGGCACTTGGAACCCACATATGTCAACATGAGATTTCAATAAAGGAATGAAAATCATTGTATTCAACTCATGATATTATCTGCCTTCTAAGCTAAACTCTTGCTCCATAGGTGACCCAAAGACTCCAAGTATACCTCAGAGTAGCTTAATGGTAATTTAAAGTATCTACCAAATTCTATGTTTCACTGTAGGTGGCTTATGTAGCTTAGCTTCCTACAAGCTTGATTCAAGCTCGGATTGTGTCTTGACTCTTGCCAAAGAGTTTAGGTGCCAAATACAAGATTATAAAAAATGAGTTACATAGATTATGTCTTGATTCTTACCAATGGGCCAGGTGCAAATATATAGTTATAAATTTAGTTACAATGCATAATAGATAGGAAACTTGATATATGGTTTTGTTAAAAATATTGCAATGTCAATTTTTAACAATCCATAAATAAAATATATCGTGTCCTGATTTTGTATACATCCATGCATTTTATAATGAAATGAGATGAATACAAAAATAAAAAATGAATTGTTGAAAATAAAAAATTTCCCTAAGAACCACAAGAAATCCAAATCATACTACCTAATTTTATTAAGCTAAATATCAACATATACATCAATCATAATCTATATATCACTTTACACCTAGGTTTTGGCATCATCACCATCTTTTAACGACATTTTCCACACAAAAATCACATAGACGCCTAATTCAATATACCTCAATTCTGCGACACCAAGCTCTCCTATTTTCCTCAATGCGTGGAAATACCTTACATCCATTGTCGTTAGTGTAATTTTCCATCTTCCAATCTCCACTAGATTTGTATAAGCCCTGAGGGTTATTTTCTGAAGGTTAGGGCAAACACCCTAAGGAAAAAATGTTTGATATTTCTGTGTTATACAACTGCAACTTCCTGAGATGCAACATGCCTTTGTCAATGGAACAATCCACTTCATTCAACGCTTTTTTCCCTTTTGATTCTAATACTAACAAAATTTCTCTTTCTCTTTCAACATTTTTAAATGGCAATTTTTGTAATGGACAATTCAATATTCTTAAAATTTCTAGATTGTTCATATTTACAAAAGTTGGTCAATGATAATCAAAAAACTGTTATTTTATCTTCATATTATTATCAAAAGCCATGAAGGGGAAATATGGTCAAATTTGGGAAGTTGTTTTGCTAAGTAGAAAGGCTATGTCAATTCTCCTTAAGTAGAAGAAAACCTTTGTTTGGGTTTCCATGGAGGAGGGCTACAAAAATGTAATACATATAGGACCAAGGAAACTTGTTCAAAGCTAGTTGGGTCATTCTAAGATGATATGATGACCTTTCCAAGCTATAAATACATGTAAGGGATATGTGGGGCCCTAGATAAGATGTATTAGTTTCATAGGCCCTTTTCAAATCACCTTTCTTCTTGGGATATGTTGATGGAAGTAGGGTTAGGGATCCTATAACAATGATATTTTATGGTCTACATAATACATTGACTAAAGTTTAACTTTGTAGGGTTTATTCATCTTGTCTCTACAACTATGATTGACATGTGATCATCAATGAGATATACCATTTAATGGACTTTATATCAGTTATATTGTCTCAGGTAGTAAAAGGTTGGATTTACATCAGATACTGAAACCATTTGGGGTTGCACTCTTATCATATTTATAATCCTTTATAATGTAGAAATGGTTGTGTGAATGGTACATACTTTTGCATTGCACATGTTTTTTGTCTATTTGTTATGAATTATCAAACCTTTTATGTATTTAAATTTTATAGTACATGGTTTTAACTATATATGTTAATATTAAGGTACCTTTAGTGTTTGTAATATGTAACTATGTCAACTAGCATAGTCGGTGCAATGATCATTATTGTTACAAAGTGTTTTTGTATCATGTTCATAGTAGAAGCCACTTCAAACTTGGGTATGAAGACATGGCATCCTTGTTGGGCGCAACCCAACTTTGCCAGATTTTGGGCAAGAAATCCAAGTATTGTGGAGTGCGCAGTAGAAAATATGTCACAGAGTACGAACTGGACATCGCAACAGAGTAATAGAGTGCAATGAAGACCGCATAGCAAATTCACCGCGCAACATAGGGGCTTCACAGCGAAGCCCCTCCCTTTTTGTAAAAAGCATAAAATATTGTAAAAGCTGATGGTTTTGGACCATAGTCCCTTGTATTTTGGAGACCATGGTATCAGGTCCATGGTAATGTGGAGATGTAATCCCTCATGTAATAATATATTTAGGGATGAATAATAAAGAAGGAAGGCATCAAATCTATCGAATTGATCCTAATCTATGATTATGGTGATATTTTTCTGATCTGTACTTTGGAGGAAGGGTGAGGCTCTGTAGCTAAGTGCACGGAGGCCTGGGTCTGCAGCTTAGTGCGCAGACAATTTGCAACTTAGTGCATAAACAACCTGCAGTTATGTACGTAGGAAAGAACTATTTGTTGTCCCAATAATCTATTATAAGCAATAATTCTTATGGATGTAGTCCCACATTGGGATGAACCACGGTAAAATCTGTTTCTCATGTGTTGATTTTCTTATTATTTGCACTTTATTTCAGTACTATGGATTTTATGGATGTTTATGTTATGTCTAAGTGATGAATGTAATTTTGCGAAGTAATATATAAGTGTGAATTAGTTTATAAGTATTAACGCATAAAGAAAATACAAAAGTGTCACATCGCAACATCCCTCAGGCTGGAGAAACCTGGTTCGACAACCTCCCATAGTCACTTTGGGTGTGATTACAACTTGCTTGCAGATCGTTACTGAAAGGGCTAGTGATTGAGGGTTTTGTTGGTGTACAGTAAATAATCGAACCTGATTCAGCCTAACCTAAGACAACAAATGGTTCCGTTGCTAGGAACGGGATCTATTTGAGGGATGTTTATATGACATCCGTCGAAGAAAGAAATTCATGATTGAGTAGAACAAAAGGAATGAGAATTTGCAGAACAAGAAAATAGAAGCCCTCATCTATCAACTAGGAGGTGGTTGGAGAAGTATATTTTTGAAGATCAATACAAAATATCTTCGGCTCATTCCATGTGGAGCTATATGAGTGGATATTAAGGTTGACTGAGAGAAAATAGTGTTTTAATGGAGATGAACCTAGGGAGTGGACTATTGAACTAATACAACGACTCAAGAACACTAACAGCAAGATCTCAAGAATTGTTGATTTCTGGATTGACAACATCTTGGGAGGATTCATTACTAAGTTCGCGATAGACTCAATTGTGTCCTATAGTGAAGTAGAACATAAATTTTTCAAAGGTCCGTGAGGTAATTTCTTGAAATCTCTCAAACTTTGTATTAAGATGCTTTTGTGAGAAAAGGGAATTTTAGGAATGCAGTGATATTATTAGTTACTTATGTTTGGGAGAAGATCCGAAGAAGAAAAGGGAACAATGCGAAGTGGAAAAATATATATAATAGACAATAGGAAGAGATCTCATGGCCAAGACCCAAAGAATTTTATATAAACCGACTATAGCCCTCTGTTAAGTGAGTCTGAAAGCGAAGAAAACCAACTTGAAAACCCTGAAGGAACTCCACAGTATTCACCCTTCCAACCTAAAAGTTCGCCAAAGCTAGAATCAAGTAGTAATCAGGATGCTTTTGGTTTTCCCCACTCCCTACCCCTCCTACCCTCCACCCTCCCCTTACGAATCCCCCTACCCCACCCCTCACCCTCCCCTCCAAGAAAAATTATGGCCAATGATATTGAGCTACCTATCTTTAAAGGGACTGGATTAGAGGATCTAGAGTAGTTTTGGTTTTTATGCGAAGCAGTATGGACAACGAAGCAAGTCCATGATGAAATTATAAATAAAGCGCATCTTGTCACAACATTCCGATATAGAGCGTTGACATGGTACATGAAGTATTCAAGCAATCAGATCATATCATTTGCATACATCAAAATAATGTTGGTAAAAGACTTTAAGAAGTCGAAGTCTGAGTCGCAGTGCATCATAGAGCTAAAAAATAAAACAAAAGCCTATTGAGTCTGTATGGGAATTTTACCAAATATTCAAGATATTATTAGATTAGGTAAGATTTGAAATAGCTTTGCAACAACATAAAGAATGGTTTAAAGCTACGCTGCTTCCACATATAATACTTCCTTTGCCATAACATAACATAGAAACTCAAGCCAAAGCTTTAGAACATGCAACGAAATTAGAAGCTTCACCAATAGGGGATACCAATGCAGGTATGAAGCAGATCCAAAGTCAGCTAGAAAATTTGACTTTGCATATACAACATATGAAGAAAAGTAAGGAATTTTGCGAAGAAGTGTGGTGTACAAAGTGTAAATCAGAAGGCCACTCTAAAGAACAATGCCCTCTCTTCAAGAACTACATGGCTAGTGGAGCACCGAATCCTTTGAATCCCGGATCCAGATTGTGGTGCGAGATATGTAAAACTAGAGGTGAACATCATGTAGAAGATTGCTAGCTATTGCAGAACTATGTCCAGAATCCAAGAAACTTATATTCCAAATTATGCAAATTAGTAGGGCATGATGAGAACAATTGTCGAGCTTATGAATTAATGATGGAGCAAAGTATTGATGCCTGTATAATGCAAATTGAAGAACATGGAAATGAGGAACATGGACAGTATAGTGGTCGAGGTGGTTATCAAGACCGAGGTTAAGGTACTTGTTGAGGTGGTGGAGTTGGTCGAGGTCGTGGACAAATTATTTGTTACAATTGCGGCCAGGCAAGTCACTTTGCAAGAGATTGTTAGAATCCTACTACAACATGTAAGTATTGCAAATCATTTGATCATATAATTTAGGAGTGTCTGATACTGATGGAAAAATGCAAGAAAATAAAAATCAACAGCCGACACATAAAATTCAGATGATGACTGCGAAACCAAGGACTGATGAACCTCACATTAATATTGTAACGAGTGGAGCTACAACTAGAAATTATAAAGCAGATGGAAAAAAGGAAGCTGAAGCCACATGGGTTAGAAAAATACTGGAAAAGACCCTATGTTTGATATTCAAAGAGAAAAAGAAGTCTTTATGGAAGCGAAGCGAAGCTTTATGGATGCAGGAGCTTCGACATCTAGGGCGCAATAGAATCATAAGCATAATTGTGGCGTGTCATCTTTGACACAAAGCCAAAATCTAACAATACAAGAATAAAATATTTTCTTCAAACTTGTATGAAATTGTTGCTAGATCAAAGAGCAGTAGAAGGCCTTTAAGAATTGATAAACTCTATGCATCTAAAGAAGTACCGCATAGTGAGATGCGCAAAGTTAACAACTTATATAGACATAAGAGAACTGGAAAGGAAATGAAGCTTAGTGCACAAATAGGAGAAAACATAGTTACCGATCAAATGGGAACTATTACCTCAAAACAGGTACTCGAGTCCCAAAAATCCCAAAAAGCATGCCAGAAAAAAACCCAAAAAATAAAAAGTGTTGATTCTACATCACAATTTTTTTCAGAGTAAATTTTCAATATTTTTTAAAAATAAAATTAAAAAACAATAAAAGCTATTTTGTTTGGTGCAAAAAACACCTTGAAATTGAAAAGTGTTGATGTCGGAATAACGTCTTTTTTTTTCAGGGTACATTTTCAATATTTTTAATAATGATGTTAAAAATAAAATATCGTGACTCTTAAAAACTTTAAATTTCCAATGATTTTCAAGCATGACATTAACGATAGAATATCATGTCTTTGAAAAACCTTAAAATTCCAACGATTTTTAAGCATGACATTAAATTTAAAATATCACTTCTTTGAAAAACCTTAAAATTCCAACAATTTTCAAGCATGGTGCTAAGAAAAAAATATCTATAATTGTTTTCAACCATAACATTAAAGATAAAATATCACAACTTAGAAAAAAACAATAAAATCTTGACAATTTTTCAACCATGGAATTAAAACCAAAGATTATGACTACAAAACAATCTTAAATTTTCAAAATATTTCAAGCATGAAATTATGGAAAAAAATTATGACTAAAAAAGCTTTAAAATGAACACCTGAATGAAAGAGTTATTATACCAAGGGTAATTTTTTTTAAATGCTAAACGTATAGCGATTTTGAAATCTTAGCCTAAGACAACTTGATACATTGCAAAAAAAAAAAAAAAAAAAAAAAAAAATCAACTATCAAATTGACATGCAGTGTAGGTGAGCTCAACCCATTGTAATGAAAACTTAAAGACCAACCATGAAATTAACACATTGTGGGGAAAACTCAATTCATTATAACGAAAAATTTTAAATCAACTATAAAATTGGACATAATGGGATCCAGTTGTTAGACAAGCATCGACACAGACCCTACAATATATATATATATATATATATTGTTGGACACCTAATCCTCTAAGGGTTGGTGTGGTAGATGAATAGTCTAAGAAAGTCCAAGAGACCTTGGAATACGAAACCAAAGGTCATATTAATGTACTATAAATGTATATCATTTGTTAATAATAGAAATACTCTCATGCTTATCTTTAATATGTTGTTTTTGCCATATATGTGTCTAACATGGTATCAGAGCAGGTGTACTCCTACCCTGCTCCAATTTGAGCCACTTGTGTTGTGGCCTCTCTGTGCATTTCAGTTCTACATTCCTGCGGATAGAACTACTATTATTGTGTGCATGCATATTTCATGCTTCACGCTGTTTGGCTGACCTCTCTTAGATAGATTTGTGATGGGTTCTCTATCCACTGCCTCAAATAGAAAAAACACACCCGCCTGGACTCTATACCTAAACATTTTGTGTTTGATAGAAAATCGAACAACCTTTAAAGTCTGTGTTGTGTGGAAGACTGAGATGACCGTGGTGAGTGCCATAAGTGAAGTATGTATTGTGGCCATACATATTCGATACATATTCTGCATTGAATGGTATTCTACGTTGAATGGTAATGTGTTGACTGTGTTTTGGATGAACATTGTGTTGCTTGACATGGAGTGATTGTCATGCGGTATTATTGTGTTCATAATACTGCATTACCATGATTATTTCTTGGTTAATGCCTCTCCTTCCACACAGTTAATACTCCTGACTCCGCACCATAATACCTCCTCCTTTTCAGTGAAATTATCAGTGAAATTGTGTTGGCATGTACACCACGACTGTACACAGTGCCTGTGGTTTCCTTGAATCATATTAGTATATACACCATCCAGTTATATGAATGTTGCCCCTACTACCACATTAGAGGATCTATGGGCTGCGACTTTCTCATCTACAGGCGACTTCCCAAGAAGCTCGAATCCAAGATCAAAATCCTTAAGCGGGCCAGGAAGCTAAACAGGTGGAATTGATACTTTGCTGGAGGCTGGAAATCCTTCCAGCTTGAGGTCTAGCGAATCAGGCGACAGTGCACAATAACCATTGGATTAGTCAGATCAATGAACAGGGTTAATGGAAGATGAGCGACGGAGATCTTATCGCAAAAGTTTAAGTTAAGAAATGGATGGATCACATCAAGGCACGTGTCGATAGAAGGGTGGAAAATGTGCAGAATAATGGAGCAGTCTTCGTAGGTAGTAAGCAGTATATCACGCGCCCTAAAAGATGTAAATGGCATTCTACAATTTCACGCGATTAACCTGAGAGGTTGACACGTAGCACATGATGGAAAGAGAAAACCACTTTTCTCGCACACTCTCAACTTGTTATGCATCATGCAAGATTTCACGTGAGATTACGCAATCACCATTGGATTAAGGTAGGAGAAATAAACGGTGGATATTGGCTCAGGCTAGTTGGTGCGAGTTATTGCACGATAACCATTTGATTGAGGAATGAGATCGACAGCAAAGATTTAATGCGCTAAGGAGAGCATCGATATATGTGCAAAGGTTTGTGGAATGGAAGAAAGATAAGGTTTAAGTGTGGTTTATGAAATATTTCTATTATATGGGAAATAAGTAGGATTAATGTATTATGGTTTAAGTTGAGTTTAACCAAAGTCTAAAATCCATGGTAAGGTTAATATGCGCAGGTAATAAGAATTAACCAAAGATTATGAAGGATTTATAAGGTTCTACTCAAAGGTTTATAAAGGTCTAGACTTTGGATAGTTAAATCAAACATTTCCGCATAGATTTTATTGAGGGAGAATTAAACCTTGACTTTTGAAGGTTTAACTAAGTATGGAATTTTAAAAATTCCTGGGACATGTATATGACCTGCATTTTATATGCATACTGTGGGTATGTGCGGCTTAGGCTGCATCATTGTTAAAAGTTGAATTGTATGGTGATTTGTCTCTAGCTAAAAGCATTGTCTGTGGTGGAAAACAACCGTGTCATTTTGGATATGGGTATTATAATCATGGGGGATAGTAATTACAAAATGTTTTACAACTATTGAGTTTGAATCCACATATCTTCACGCCCACACATTTGAGTCCCAATAGCGTTCTGCTCCACCACTATACAACAACATCAAAGACAGCCTTTGCCCTGTCAATATCACCTGCTTGGAGGAGTATTGTGGCTACAAAGTGCAGACTAGAGTCAAGGTAAAAGTGGCAGATGAGAAAGAAATTTTGCAAACTGCTAAAATTGACGAAAATCGCGAGGAAGCAGTGACCATCCGATCAGAGGATATCGACGCATATCACGTCAAACATGAAAGCAGGTTAACATTTTAAACAGACGCGATGTGGTTATTAAAAGGAGTTTAAGGTTCAGAGTGATTAGATCATCTGTTTAATGGGTAATCGGACACATATCGCTTCTGAAAGTGCGCGTAGGTTAACATTAGAAATAGACACGATAAGGTTTTATACAATGGGATTAAAACCGCGTTGAGTTCCAGCCATCAAGACCATTCGTTGGTTGATTGATCGGATGATAATCACGCATGAACATGTGCGTCGGTTAACGGACCTTTTGTGACCCGATATGTTATCAAAAAAGGATTAAATTTTATCTGAATTCCAGTCATACAAGTCAAACGATCGTTTCGTTCCAGCTATGTTTAAGAATAAAGATTAACAGATTTCTCATACATCTATTGTCAATAATAGGTATAGGCTAGTGCCATCTTAGGCTAAAAGTTTCCATCTTCTGCTTAGCAAAATTTCATAAAGCAATAAGGTAGACACCCTCCATTGGCTACACCGTATTTCCTATTCTATTGCCATTGGCTTATATGCTTAGATGAGGTATCGACATAGTATATTGAAGTTGGTATTGAACTCTTTTTAATCATTTTTTATCTAATCATGAAGGTAGAAAGTTGAAAATTAAAAGCAGTATTTTCTGGAGGAGAGTTCAGTCATTTCCTGCCATTAGAACTATTACACTTTTATTTTAATAGTGGTGCACTTGTTATGGCTCTAATTGGTGTTGTATTAGAGTTTCTCAAAACTCTGATACAATCTATTGTCGAAGACACAGTTAAAATTAGCAAGAACACTCTTTGTGAAATTAAAACATGTCTGCAGAATACACAGGAAAAGATAGACTTTTTAGAGCTTGAATTTCAACTGGAGTAGGAATAATTACAGCAGTGGAGTCATCATTCTGAAGATGTTTCTGTTTAGAAGATTGAAACAGACTCCCATAAACAGCAAAACAATAATCTTACAGTTGTTTCAGATATAGTACCCAATGAAGCAAAGTCACATGCAGATGCAGAAGCTCAGTTTGCACTTCTCAAGTCGGTCATCAGACCTTGGGAAGAGATTGTCCACAACAAGTACAGAACAGGTCTTTGATATGATAAGGATGTTTCCTTTCATATTCCAGATTACTCAAATCCCATTTAGTTTCAGAGTGTTGGATTCCTTCATGACAGTCCACCTTCAGTTGTTCAGGATTCTGCTCCTCTTCCACATCAGCCACAACAAGTTGTTAAATGCCAACACTGTGACCAAGTTGGCCATATGAAAGATCACTATTTTGATCTTCATCCATGTAATCACTATCATAAAGCCAGTCATTCTTCAAACAAATGCTTCAGAAAGAAACCTCCTACAAGAACAAAGATTCATCTTGGATGGATCGCTTATTGGCAATGGGCATCAACAACCAAGAAGATATTTCACTCATATGTCAGAACTTGTTCTAGAGTATTGAACAGTCTTGCAGTTTAATTTTCTCCATCATCTCACCTTGTATCTAATAAGGGGGGAAATGATGGTCATCTACAAGCTTCAAAGCCACATCAAGCGAGCCTAAGCCACAACCTGCCATACCAAATTCAGAGTTGTAGCCAGAGACAAATATGCCCCTGAGCATGCCTTCAATTAATGATACCTCTTCAAAGAATTGGAGACACTTCCTCTAGTAGAATACTTCAGCTTCTTGCTAGTTTTGGAAGAGTTCCAAGAATTGCATTAAGCATTCCAGAGTTGTTGGTCATCCTTAAACCATCACAGGTTGAGACCTCCCTTTTCAAGTTGAGGTTCTCCCTTTTTATGCAAAGTGAGACCTCCCTTTCATGGTTGAAGGTTTCCCTCTTCAAAACATCAGGAGCACTTTCTCTAGCATAAGACCTAAGCTTCATGCCAAACTTGGAAGAGTTCTAGGAACTGCACTAAGCATTCCAGTGTTGGTGTTCATCCTTAAACCACCTCCCTTATACCAACATTTCAAAGAGCACATTCAGCCTAATGCTGCCATGCAATTTTGCACATTTTGTATTACAGCTCT
The DNA here is from genome assembly GCA_000404065.3 of Pinus taeda. Taxonomy (NCBI): domain Eukaryota; kingdom Viridiplantae; phylum Streptophyta; class Pinopsida; order Pinales; family Pinaceae; genus Pinus; species Pinus taeda. Next base: position 23,560 of record APFE031624685.1, on the reverse strand, counting down.
CTTCTTGGACTAATACATAACCCTTCGGATTAAGGGGGGGAATGTTGGACACTTAATCCTCTAAGGGTTAGTGTGGAAGCTGAATAGTCTAAGGAAGTCCAAGAGACCTTGGAATATGAAACCAAAGGTCATATGAATGTACTATAAATGTATCTCATTTGTTAATAATAGAAATACTCTCATGCTTATCTTTAATCTGTGATTTCTGCCATGTATGTGTCTAACATA
>APFE031624685.1:5715-21266 GCA_000404065.3 Pinus taeda | reverse complement strand
CATTAGAAAATTTAAAGTGTAAAAACTAAGCCCTTTAAACAAAAAGGGTTGATACTCATCAACACTTTTTAAAGTCAATATAAAAATCACTAAAAAAAGTGTTTACACTTGATACATAAAAAAATTTAAGTGTCAAAAATAAGCCCTCTAAAAAAATGTGTTGATGTTGCATCAACACTTTTCAAAATCAGCATGAAAATCACTAACATTTAAAAAAAAATGTTCATTCTTGATACATAAAAAATTTGAAGTGGCAAAAATATGCTAAAAAAAAAATTGTATTCCGAATCACCATTTTTCAAAATCGAGTGATTTTTTGCTACCTAAAAAAAACGAGTACTAGGTCATTTTCTCGTTTGATCGATAACTATGTTAGAATATGACATGGACCAAGTTATTTTAGATCTGGGATCTGAAGCTAATGTCGTGACAAATCAAACATGGGAGTTAATGGGTAAACTGAAGTTGCAATGGTCTCCCATTCAGCTAAGAATGGTGAATCAACAAAATATTGTTCCTCAAGGAAGATTATCAGCCATTATAGTGGACATTGAAGGGGTGCGCACTATTACAGATTTTGAAGTAATAGAAATTGTGGATGACAGTAACCCCTATCCTACATTACTTGGACTTGATTGGGATTTTTCCAACATGGCTATAATCAACTTAAATAAGAGACAAATGATATTTGAAAACAACAATATGAGAGTGATCGTTCCCTTGGATCCATCAAAAGGAGCAAAGAACACTGAACCAGTTAAGGAGGAGTATAACGTTGTGGATATAGATAACATCCATCCGATGACAACAAAATAACAAGACTATGTTAACCCTACTGAAGGCAAGTTGAGTTGGGAGCATGATAGTTCGTGTGCTTCAGATGAAAAAGAAGAATTGGAAAATTGGCAAAACAGGTTACATGAAGTATCTATGAGGCAATGTGCAAGAGTGACTAATGCATATCGTTATATGATAGTTGAGGTATGTGACTTACCTTTTTATAATGGTTTGGGTGATATAAATATTTTTCTTGAAGAATATGAAGAATAGGTACCAGAGTTTCAAATATTATTAGCCCTGGATATAGCCCTAAGTGCTACTCTTGCTAGATGGTGGGGTACACATAGAAGAATATAGGAACTTGGCAAGAATGTCGAAGGTTGATATGGATAAGGTTCATTCAGATAGAAAAAAAGATGGCAGATAAGTATGATGGTCAAACTGATCCTAGAGAGCACATCAAGCTCTACATGACAACATGGAGGGTGATTCCACAAGAAGAATGGGTGCATGGGTCCATCCATACATTAGAGACAATTTCTCAAAACTAGTACTTGGAAACAGAACTTTGACATGGTACTGCAAACTGGGCATAGATGGTTGATGGGTTTATAACGACGTTTAGCTCTGAAGATGATTGTTCATGTATAGATTCAACCCTTTAGATAGTTAAAAAGAAGATTTTTTAGAATGAAATTCCACTCACATGGCAACCTAATTGGTTGTGCAACTATAGAATGTACTAGAATGCTACAACATCACTACATAAGAAGATGAAGACCCTCACAATATTGACATAGCATAATATGAAGGATATCGCGAAGAGAATGGACCTAAGTTAGAAATTCTTGATATACCAAAGCCATTCAAGGAAAAGAAGGTGAATATAGGATCGAAAGAGGAATCAAAGTTTGCAACGATAGGAGATTATTGGGATGAAGAAACAATCAACAAAGTGACATATCTTCTGCCTGAATACCAAGAGTTATTCCCCACTAAATTTTCAAATATGAAGGGCATAGTAGGAGATTTAGGAGTTATAAAGATTCCGCTAAAGCTTGATCCAAAGCCAATTAAGCAAAGGCATTATAGACTGAATCCAAAATACAAAGAAAAGGTGAAGAAAGAACTTGACAAAATGATAGCAACTGGAATCGTTGAACCTGTGGAAGAATCAGAGTGGGTAAGTCCTATGGTGGTACAAGAAAATAAAACACAAGGATAAACCATGATTTGTGCTGATTTAAGGAAGTTAAATGATGCATGTCTACATGACCCATTCCCTACTCCTTTCACTGGTGAATTATTGGACAATGTAGGAGGTCAAGAAGCCTATTCATTTACAGATGGATTTTTAGGATACCATCAGATTAGAGTTGCACCAAAAGATCGACATAATGCCACCTTCGCTATAGAATGGGGTTCATATCAGTATACAGTAATGCCTTTTGGACTGAAGAATTCCCCTGCCATATCTTCAAGAGTGGTGGTTGTAGCATTCAAAGAGTATATTCACAAGTTTTTAGAAGTATAATTCGATGATTGGATTGTATTTGGGTTATTGAAGAAACATGTTGTGAGCTTAAGGCGGATGCTTGACACAAGCAGGCAATATCAGATTTCTCTGAATATTAGGAAGTGCATATTCTGTGTACCTTTTGGTATATTACTAGGACGTATTGTTTGCAAGCAAGGATTGATGGTTGATCCTACGAAGATTGTTATTATTGTGAATTTACCTCCACCAAAGATAGTGAGACAGCTTTGCACCACATTATGACATACAAGATATTACATTAAATTTATCAAAGGATATGCACAGATCATTGCACCTATGGAAAGACTGCTAAAAAAAGATGTAACATTCCTGTGGAATGAATAATGTCAAAAGAGCCTCGACACACTAAAACAAAAGATGGTAACTTCTCCTATAATGGTATTCCCTAATTGGAATAAGGAATTTCATGTTCATGTGGATGCTTCATGCATAGCTTTGGGAGTGGTATTGGCATAGCCTGGTGCAGGAGAAATCGATCACCCTATAGCTTTTGCAAGTAGGAAACTGTCTAAAGCATAGAAGAAATATACAACTATAGAAAGGGAAGGACTGGCTATGGTATATGCTTTATATAAGTTTAGACATTATTTTTTGGGATCACATTTCAAGATGTTCATAGTTCACTCTGCACTAAAGTATTTGGTCAATAAGCCTATTTTAGGAGAAAAGATCTGCAGATGGCTATTATTGTTTCACGAGTATGACTTTGAAGTTGTTCATAAGATAAGAAGACTAAATGATGGTCCTGATCATTTGTCAAGGTTGGAAACAGGAGAAGAACCAACATATATAGAGGATAATCTTCTTGATGTGCAACTGTTTGTAATCAGGATTGCAGATTATCACTTAGCTGATATTATTCAGTTCTTAACCACAAGGATGACCCCTTCATATACACTACGCAACAGAAGAAAGAATTGGTGGTTAAGGCAACATATTTTTCACTAATAGTAGGACATTTGTATAATATGGGATCAGATGAAATACTATGTAGGTAAGGTATGTTCCTGAGCACGAAAGACAAAAAATTTTAACAGAAGCTCATAATGGCGCAGTTGGAGGAAATTATGCAGGAAAATACACTACCCATAAAATTATAAGAGCTGGATTATGGTGGCATACACTACACAAAGATGCAAAGGAGTACTGCCGACCTTGTGATATCTACCAAAGAATAGGAAAATCTTCAAGAAGAGATGAAATGCCACATGTAACATTGTAGGCTTTTGATCAATGGAATATTGATTTTGTGGGATTTATCAATCCACTAGGGAAAGGACTAGTGCGAGGTATATAATCATTGCAACTAATTATTTGACAAGGTGGGCCGAAGCACAACCAGTGAAGGATTGCAGCACAAAAACTACAACGAAGTTCATCTTTGAATACATTCTATCCAAATTTGGGTGTCCAAATATATTGATGAGTGATCAAGGATCACATTTATTGAATAATACCTTAAGCCATTAACCAAAGAATTTCAAGTTTACCACCAAAAAATCACTCCTTATCATCCTCAGGCAAAAGGAATAATGTAAGTATTCAATAAAATTTTGGAGAATGCACTAACCAAGGTATGTAATGTAAACAGGGATGACTGGGATTTTAGGATTCTAGAAATATTATGGGCTTATAGGACTACATGCAAAAAGTTGACAGGTCAGACACCCTTTAGGTTAGTTTATGGGCAAGAACCTATGATGCCCATGGAATACATTGTACCTAGCCTAAGAATTGTAGATTTTACAAATATGCTAGACCTCAACATAATGGAAGAAAGGATGTCACAATTACTTGCTCTAGAAGAAGACATGTTTATAGCAGGATTTCATCAACAAGTACAAAAAGCAAGAGAAAAGGCTTGGCATGACAGGCACATTAAGCAAAATTAGTTCCAGATAGGAGACCTTGTTCTCCTCTACGATAGTAAGTTTGTGAAATTCCAGGGGAAATTAAAAACACATTGGTTAGGCCCATATTTTATTAAGTATATTACTGATGGAGGTGAAGTGCAGTTAACGAAGTTAAATGGAGAATTAATTCAGGGAAAAGTAAATGGAAGTAGGTTGAAGTTGTAACCCTTCCCCTACAACTTCACCCTAAATAAGAAAGAAGGAAAGTTTTAGTGTCCCATGCAGTTGAAAGTGGACACTGGACTATAAACTATGCTGCAGAAAGAGCTTTGATGAAGAAATTATTTAGCTATAGTTAGGAATATGTCGAAGTTCGCAAGAAGCCGTGATGTAAGTCAGAGGTGCACTACAATAGGGGATGTATCAAAGTTTGCCAGAAAAGTAGAAATATGACCGTTAAAAGGGAACAAACATGTGCAAAGTTGCATTTAAGATCACAATTAGTAGAATTTAAGGATGAATACACATTTAATGATGAAATCTGAACAGAATCGGGACAAAATAAAATCTAATGATGAGATCTAAAGGCCGGAATTGTTATAAATAGCCAACCCCCACTCAGATTAAGAACTTTGCTAAATTGAAGAGCTCGAGTCATTAATAGTGCGAAGAAGTTGCAGGAGAGTCTGTTGCATATATCGTCTGAGCAATCTTGGGAGGATATTGTGCGGATTTTTCGTGAGAAGGGAATGTCTGGAGTTATGGAGTCTACACTAGCAGTTGAAACACCCACAGTAGTAGCACCTCCACCACAGAATCCATAGACATCACCAACACAGATGCAACCTGAGGAAGTAAGAACCAAGAAAAAGAAAGACAAGAAGCCTCTCGAACCTGTGAAACCTTAGAAGAAATCAAAGCAAGACAATATTGAAGAAGATGTGGAGGAAATTTAGGCAGAGGAAGGTGGAACAACATTCATCTCACCTCTACCCTCATACATCCTTCCAAGGAAGCCAAATGCCAAACCGGTAAAGGATTCCAAGGATGCAAAGTATGGGACATTCACACCATTATTGTCAGAAGATGTGCCATTTGAAGGATATATTTTAGGGAAAATTCTGTAGGTAAAATTTACAGACAATAATTTTAATAACCGGACAAAGTACCCACAATTCGCACCAGGCCGATACTTGCAGTAGTTTCACTATCCATATATCAGAGTGACAAGATTAGAACCATAGTGATGAGCAAATGGGTTGGTGCAGTCAGGACTACTCAACATATTGAATGTGCCGCACTTCGACATAAGTTCTACAAACACAACCTGTGCTCGGAAATTATTGATATTGATACATGATGGAAACTTGTGGATGGGGAATAAAATCCCCATAGACCAAATGTTGATCTAGAGGATCACTAGATTACCGTAGCAAGGGTGGAACCCCACAAAGGATTTCATGGGAAAGGATTAGGACCGTGCTGTGGTGGAGAATATGAAGAAGAAGTATGTGTTGATCAAAGGAAATAGGGGCTACAATATAAACTTGATCATTGATCAAGCATTATGCTTCAACGCATATATTTTGGCTGGAAAGATCATGGGGAAGTGTCGTGTGAATGAAGTTCCTGCGTCGGTGGTGTCTTTAGCCACGCAGTGCGTGATGGAGTCTAATATAACTAGGATGGATATTTATGCAAGGAATTCTTCGACAATTCCCGCAAGGTCCAGGAGAAAGGTACATCTTTCCTTTACATATGGTTAATTTTGATCATTACTATGATGGCATGGAAGGAGCTAGAGGATACACAATTTCCTCTGATAGAAGAAGATGTATGTAAGGCCGCGAGGTATGCTTCATTGTTTCATATCACTCAACCATCATGAGCGTAGGAGAATAGGATATTTTTTTATATTATATCAAATGGATCTACACATGTTAGTAAACAAGTATATGTGCCTTTCGCTGAGTTTGCAAAAATAGTACATCCCTCTAGCGAGATTCAAGGCAAATTTCCATAAATTGTACATACAAGCGCGTAGAGACACGAATAAGGAATTTCATTCGTTGCCATATATGGTCAAAGAAGATGATATGGTAGAAGTAGTGCAGACATGGCCCGCAAAAAGGATGACCCCGCTGGAGGAGGCAAGAGACAACGCAACAAAAGAAGAAGAGATAGACACTTCACCCCATGGAAAAGGTAGTGGAAAAGACAAGGAGAAGGGAGTAGAGGAAGATGAAGGGGAAGAAGAACACCATGACGAATAACGTGAGGAGGAAACTCAAGAAGGTGAAGATACAACTAAGTAGATCGAGAAGGCAGAAACAAAGAAAACTGTCGCGGAGAAGAGAGAGAACCAAGGCGAAGTTGCCATTAAGAGAAGAAAGAAGAATAAGGCAGACAAATCAAAACAAATCACACCAATGGTTCTAAATGAAGCTGACCAAATTGGAGACAAGGTTCAGGAGATAACAATGGAATCTTGGAATAGGGTAGAATATCGCTATGATGAGCTTATCATTAGTGTGTATTAGAGTATTGTAGAGCTGAAGATATTGGCACAAGCATCTAGACGAATAGTGAAAATAGGCCAAGCACTTCACCCACAAAGGCTGATAGAGACAACATTCAGGTTGATCATCATGCAGATACCAACCAGAGATGTGGAGTTCGACTTTGCCGAAGTAAAGAAGTAAATAAAAGGTTTGGATCATGTCAACTTGAAAATCGCAGTGCTGCCCATTTTGATATTGCATGACTTACACCAGGGCATCACAAATGAGCTAAAGGTACAAGAATAATGCACAACATAATTGAAAATTCATGTAGAGCAAGAACATGCTACGCTGAAGAAACAGTTGGACCAGGCCATCAAGGGAAAAGAGTAGGCAGAGCTACAACAACAGAGGTTGAAAGAAGTGGTTGAAGCCACTTGTAGGGAAGTGTCAAAAATGTATTTATGTGAGGATGAATCCACATAAGATAAGGTCGCAAAACCCTGCCTTGCAGTCAAGGAAACCAATAATAAAATTGCAGATGTGTAGTTTGAATGAGGTAAAGATCAGTGAATTGCAATTAAATTTGCAGCCCACTATGCCACCAAAAGTAAGAAGTCGAAGGGAGGTTAACCTAAAGTTAGTCATGGTTATCATCTTCGTAGAATTGGCAGACTACAAAAAACTACTGGATGAAATTTTGCAAATTTAGACTTCACTGTAGGAAGATCCGAATATTCAGAAACTACGTGAGGAAGTGCAGCAGAGGCAGCAATAGTTAGAGGAGAGTCAAGCAGCTGCAAAGACATTGCCTATATCGCAGAAGCTCACAAAGATCAATGAATTGAAGGTGTTACAGAATAGGATCGAAGAGCTGAAGAGGGAAGAGCAGACATTGATAAAAAGAACTCAACCTTGGTAGGATGAGGCCCTTTAGTTCTCGCAGACAGTAGATGAGAAGCTTTAGGAGATTTGTCAGAAGGAGACAACATTGCTACAGAAGGCTGAAAATCATGTAACAAAAGCATTGTCGAAGGAAGCATAAAACGAGGATAAAAAAATGCCAGAAGTGCTCGAACAATTCAACAAGGCATACAACAACATTGTAGAAAAGATCAAAGGCAAAGAAGCTAAGTGACTCTGGACAAGTCACATGTGAGTGTTGGGGGCCTCTTGGGCACAACCCAATTTGGCCATATTTTGGGCATATTTTGGGTAAGAAATCCAAGTTTTGTGGAGCGCACGGTAGAAAAGATGTCATGGAGTATGAACTGGACCATGCAGCAGAGTAGCGGATCACATCGAATACCACACAACAAAGTCACCGCGCAACATAGGGGCTTCATGGCAAAGCTCCTCCCTTTTTGTAAAAAGAATAAAATATTGTAAAAGTTGATGGTTTTGGACCATAGTCCATTGTATCTTGGAAACCATGGTATCGGGTCCATGGTAATGTAGCTACATAATCCCTCATGTAATATTATATATAGGGATGAGTAATAAAGAACGAAGGTATCAAATTGATCTAGATCTATGTTTATGGTAATAGTTTTGTCATCTATACTTTGGAGGAAGGGTGAGGCTTCGTAGCTGAGTGCGTGGAGGCCTGGGTCTACAGCTTAGTGTGCAGACCGTCTACAGCTTAGTGTGCAAATAATCTGCAATTGTGCGCACAAAAAAGAACTATTTGTTGTACCAATTCTCTATTATAAGCAACAGTTCTTATGGATGTAGTCCCACATTGGGATGAACCACAGTAAAATTTGTGTCCCATGTGTTGATTTTCTTATTATATGCACTTTATTTCAGTATTGTGGAGTTTATGGAAGTTTATGTTATGTTTAAGTGATGAATGTAATTCTGCGAAGTAATATATAAGTGCAAAGTAGTTTATAAATATTAAAGCATAAATAAAATACAAAAGTGTCACATCTAAGCTTCCCTTAGGCTACAGAAACCTAGTTCTACAACCTCCCATAGTCACTTCAGGTGAGATAGTGACTTGCTTGCAATTCGTTGCAAAAAGGGCTAGTGATCGAGGATTTTGTTGGTGCATATTAAAGAATCGAACCTGGTTCAGCCCAACCTAAGCCAACAATCCTCCTGTCATTTGAAGGGCCAATGTTGAAGATATTTCCCTAATATGGTAGAGTGGAGACATGTGGAGATAAACCTTCCAAGCATGACAATATCAATGAATATGAGATTCTTCGAATTGTTTTAATTTCAAATTGGACATGAACTTGTTAGGTTACTCCATGTAGTACTCATATCTATCCGTACTATTTCTAGGATGGATAGATTGTATCCTTCACTACCATGGAAAGGTTTGTGAGAAACCTAGAATGATCAGTGACAAGTTAAAGAAGTACTTCTAATTTTCTCATTTCAAGTACGAATATGTAAGGGTCTTACATCATTGCAGTTGTAGCCAATAAGGGAAATTTTGGGGAGTAACAAAATGATAAGTGCACTATGGCTAAAGGCTACTCCCTTTGGCTTCCCAGTGGCACCTAAACATTACAAGTTAGAGGGAATTCATATACTAATTATATAGAGAAGCTAAACCAAAATAGTATGGTAGTATAAGAGGGCCATGTTGATATAATTTTTGTGAAGCAAATTAATGCAATTGAATCAAGTGCCATCCAAAATCCAGCTCATCAAATCCTCTTGCATATTGTCCAACAAATTCTACAGTGATCACTAAGAAAATAGAAATCCAAAAATCAGTGCAATTTAAATTTATCAAATGTACTTTTGGGATTTCCATTAATGGAATATATCATGCAATCAATCCCAACAAAATTAGTGAAATAATTTCCACAAAACTAAATATTCATGTCACAGTACTTAATTACCTTAACGCCGTAAAAAATGTGTTTGAACAACAATCAACTAATTGTTTTAGTAAGGGCTTGTGCCAACAAAGAAGATGACATAATTTTACTTTTTATTCTAAACTAGGCAGACTCAAGGATAAAAAATCTGTTAACATTCCTTTTCTAGGGTGCTTATGGGCCACTTAAAGTCCTCTGTAGAGCTTTAATATCCCAGGTGACTTGAGAAGTTCTCTAATTGTCATATATCTCTTTTTCATTGTACGAAACCACCACAACAAATCCCTATGATTAGATTCCTCTTTAGCTCCAATTTTTGCTTCCATTGATTGTTTTAGTGTATTTTTCTCCAACTATTGAAAAAATTGGCGATATTTATTGGGATGGCACTATTTTTGGCATTTTTTCCACTAACTATAGTTAGTCATGTCTAAATCCAACTATTTTTAGCACCGGTGTAAATGACCAGTTTAACGTCTTCTTTAGCTCTTGATGTAGCTTCATGTATAGCTTCCTATGTAAAATCCTATTCTTTCTCCTCGTTATGGAATTTTTTTAACATCCACTTTAGCTTTCTTTTTACTTTCGGTTTTACCTTCTTGTGTAACGTCCTATTTTTCTCCTCGTTATGGAATTGTTTTTAGCATCCACTTTAGCTTCCTTTCTAGCCATGCACGAAATATTATATAGCATTGATCCAATCAATTTCCTTGCAAAACATGTATGCTTGATTTTCATTTACTTGTAGGATTTGGATTGAAGGGATGATATAAATTTTTCTGTTACACATGCCAAGGATGACTTTTGTAATTAAGTTAGGGGAAGGAGTGTACTTCAACATTATTTACTTTTTTTCACCAAAGTAATAGGTGGTCAACCTATTACCAAATGCTTAATACGACAAACATTTTTTTGTGATCCAGTCATAGGCTTTAATATCAAATTGGAAATTTTTTCTAGAATACAATCATGCAATCTATAAAAATAATGTACAACATTTTTTTCTAGTGTAAGTTTGTTTGCAATAAGGCCATAGACTTTAAAATCATATTAGAAATGTTTTCTAGAATGTGATCATGCAATTTTGTTTTATATTATATTAGAAATTTTTTCTAGAATGTGATCATGCAATTTTGTTTTATATTATGTTATATGACTTTTTCTCATTTTAGAAAAAATTGTGTTCCATTTTATTTATTTAATATATAATTTTAATTTATAAAAATTTTAACATAATAATATAAAATAATTTACATAATTCAAACAATTAATAATAATAATATATTTATATAAATTTAAATTTAAATCAATTAAAATAATCTTAATTCAAGATAATATTGTACTTAGTTGAAGAGAATGTTGAAAATATAAGGAAAGCTCTTTGGTCCTTGATGATGATGGAATTACTATTAGAAATAGTAAACATATCACAAATATTACAAACAAATATGAATAATTGTGGAAGTGTCCAACTGCTTATGAATCTTTTGTTTAAATACATACATATAAAGAGTTATAAGCCTCAGGTCAATTGGTGAAGTCCTTGTCATTAAATCACTTTAGTTATTGAGAGGTCATTGGTTCAATTCTCTCGACACTCTCGGGGTTAGGCTTCATGGTTAAGCCAATAGGATGCAGTCCCTTTAGGTGGAACTCCTTACTAAAAATGTTTTGTGGATGTTGTGGTCACCAATCCCTTAAGGTGGAACTCCTTACTAAAAATGTTTCGTGGATGTTGTGGTCACCAATCCCTTTAGGTGGAACTCCTTAGTACAAATGTTCCATGGATGTTGTGGTCACCAATCTTCGAAATTCGTGAACCACACATTAATATATATATATATGAATGAATGAATGAGTTATAAGAGGTAAAATTAAAGAATAATAAAGAAAAGAAGTTCAATTCAAGGTTTCAAAAGGAAAGTGAGACACTTGCATCTATAGATGACATGGAAGTAAATTTTGATTATTATTCTTATTAAAATAAAAAGATATAATAAAATAAAGGTATCATTTTATAATTTATGACAAAAATGATGGGATTAATGATACAGGAACAATTTGAGAAATTTATTACAATACACCATAATCGAGTGTATTTAGAATATCTAGATAACTCACAAATAAAAAAATTAGAGGATGAATAAGACAAATATTGACAAAACATGAAGTTATCACAACATAAATATAAAGATATCGAAGATATGTTATACAAGGAATTAACAGAAAAAGGACAAAGAAAATTTTCTCTTAATTTGTCACAATAAGAAACTAATTGCACAGATCAAGAAGTCAAAGATACAAAAATATGCATTTGGAAGTTGAAACAACTGAATCAAGATCTTGGGCAAAAATTATGAGAAAAGGATGAATACAATTATTGTTTAAGGAACCTTAATCAAGGGTTATTGGAACAAATCAATAATTTAAAAGATGAGAAAATTTAGATTTTAGACACTAAAAATAAAATCGAAAAACGGAGAACTTTCTTGCCTAAAAAATATAATGAAAACCCACTTGCACAAATAAACAAGCTTAAGATTGATAAGAAGACACTGAAAAACAAGCTAGAATAACATATCAATAAGGAAGTGTCAAAGTGTTCAAGTGTAAAACTCCAAGTTAAAGAGACAAGAACACATACAAATCTAATTAATAACTTGAATCAAGAAGATGACAACCTAGTTAAAGTAAATACATATTCAGATGTTCGAATAGAAATTATGGAAATTTAGAGTGTACTTACTAATAAAAACTCAATGATCAAGAAGGTAACACTAGGGCATGAAGGAGAAAAAATATCCAAAGTAAACCAAGAAAATGTTACAAGAATGTTAAAGAAAAGTAATATTACAAAGACACCTTATCGACATCCCAATCATAAGAGTAGGTATCTTAACTAGTCAATATATTAAAATAATTCAAGATGGAAGCAATTAACCTATATTTCAAATAATGTTGATATAAGTATCATTAAATCACATAATAATTCATCTTAGAAATCCTATAAGTGCAACATTTCACAAATTATTGAACTAGGATTGTTAGGTCATTTTGTTATCACTGAAAAAATGTATAGTCAATTGCACTAGTAAGGGTTGCCCAACACTAAAGAATGGCATGCATAATTATACTAATCAATGTTGGAAATCATCACAAATCAGAAAAAACTAAAGGTTCACAAGGTTTCCCTTTAAAAGATCAATCCACACAAAGTCACCTCAACAATTTTGCATAGATCATCGTGGTTGTTTCTTCGATAGTTGTATGTATTCGCAACGGTGCAAACTCAGTGGTCTGCAAACCAAATCACGTTAAATTAGAAACCACCTACTCAAAGAACAAGGCTAGCTAGCTCAATCTCGAGCCACTCCACCATTGAAGTATCATTAAGGATCTTCCAAAGGACTCTCCTTGTCTCCCACTAGATCACACATTGATCAAATCTCATAAATGAGCTAGGGGGATCCAAGGCACAAGCTTTGACCTATAAATATTAGTGGATTTGTGACCAAATCAAGAGAGGAGCCCAAACAACATTATGCTACGAAATTGTATAGCCATTTAGCATTTATTTGTGTTCATATGGCTCACTATTGAGAGCTCTCATAGGACTTCTTTGAGGAGAGATCATTCTTGTATGGAGAAGGAAAAGAGACCTTACTTTAGGAGAGTCATAGGGTTCATTTCCCTATCAAATCCCTTTAGTGTCTCTAGGATAATTTGTAACTCTTTTCACCCAACAATAAAGAGAATTTTTGCTTCCCTACCTCTTGTGTTTCTTTCTTTTGTTCTTCTTTGTTATTACATTGTAACTAACGATCTTGTCTAGATTTGGTTATATTGTGTATTTGTTTATGTGTTTGTCTTGCTAAACATTTTCTTGTTGGCTCTATGCAGGGAACAAAAACCTTGTAATATAATGGACTTTGGTACACCACAACATTGTACCAAAACAAAACAATAAATTGACGACTCCATTTTCTGTTTCTTTATTTATTTTGTTGAGAACTCCTCCCATATTTGTTTCATTTCATTGTATTTCTATTATTTCCTTGTATATCTACTTCAGGCTTCCTCTTGACTTGTGTGTGCAAGAATTCAACTCTATTTCATGTTCAACTTGGTCTGTGTGATTATCAAGGAAATAATCGTAGTGATTTCCACACAACTATGAGTAGTGTACCTGCGTGAGTTTACAAAACATTAAAACATTGTAATTTTCTCCACTTTTATGAGTTGGATGAAAATTATTAATGACCTATCCACACTCGTACATGTCCTAGCAACTTTGTTAGGTTGTTTTTCATTATAATTAGCCAATAGTGTAGAGGAATTTAATTTCTCTTGCATGTTGATGCCTTTCTTTTTGCTAACCAATTGTAGTTTCACAATTAGAAGTGTAGTTAGTAAATGGTGGAGTATGTTTTTCCCCTTGTGCGTATAGCTATTTGCATCTATCAATAACATCTTGAAATCACATTATCATCTCTCTTTATGATTTAAAGAGGTTAAATCACAATGTAATAGGGGAAAGTGATTGCCACACCATACACATGTATTTTATTTCATGCAAGGTACAACACACATATTTAATTAGATTACAAAGTAAAGGATCCCACAATATCCACATTGCTAGAATCTCATAAACATTTGTGATATTCACTTGACACTTTGCACCAACTATAATCCACACACAAATTTCACTTAGTTTTTACTTTATTAGCATGCTCTTTCCCTTGCACCCAAAGTGATATAGGGGAATCAAAACATCAAATATAGAATAGTTGAAGTTAACCATTTGCACACCCTAAGCCACATGAGTTTTGGGCCATCATTCCAAACTCAAAGCCTTTTAAAAATGACATAACTTAAAATGAAGAGATTTTTTTGGAATATTAGTATGTCCAAATTTTTGAAATGTCCAACATTTCAAGTGGACACTCCTCCAACTAAGCTTTTGTCCCTAACGATGGGTGGAGTCTCTACTCAAAAAGTTGGAAATTTCGAAACTTTGGACACGCTATTATTCCAAAAAAAATCTCTTCAATATGATACACTATGAAATGAGTGTACATATATGCATATAATATTATAACTTTTGAAAAAATAGTTGTGTATAACAACAATTGTTTCTCTACAATTCTACCCATTTTTGTAGTGAAATTTCATTGATTCGGTACCCAAAATTAGTGTCAAACCAGGCAGCAACTCCTCAAAACAATTCGTTGATTTCATTTAGGTTGGTGTTATTATATACATGAGGGAGAGACTGTTCATTTCATCTCCCGGTGACTATTCATATTCTCTATTATTTATTTACATCAATTTCAGTTATTCACCCAATCCTGATGATTAGGTGTCAACATTCCCCCCCTTAATCTGAAGGGATGTTCATGAGTCCAAGCATCGTTCTGAATCTTTCAAGCTTTTCTCTTCCAAGCGCTTTGGTGAAGATGTCTGCAATTTGCTCATTCGTGGAACAATGGCAGAGATGGATTGTTTTGGCCTCAACATGATGTCGAATCAAATGATATTTAGTATTGATGTGCTTCGTTCGATCATGGAACTTTGGGTTCTTGGCCAACTTTATTGCAAAGGTATTGTCAATCATGAGTGGAGTTGATTGTACTTGTTTTATCTGCAAATCTTCAAGAATTTTCTTGAGCCACACAATTTCTTTTGTTGCCTCATCTACTACCACGTATTCTACTTCTGTTGTGGAATCTGTTGGAACTGATTGTTTGCGTGATCTCCAAGAGACAGCTCCCGATCCAAGACTTATAGCATATCCTAAAGTAGATACCCCAGTTTCTTCGTCTCCATCGAAGTCTGAATCAGAGTATCCAGTTACACTGAAGTCGTCCACCTGTGTATGCTTGATTCCAAAGTCTTGAGTTCCCTTTAAGTACCTTAGAACTCTTTTTGCAGCAGACCAATGTCCCTCACAAGGCTTTTGCATAAACCTGGAGAGGATTCCAACAGCAAATGAAATGTCTGGTTTGGTAGTAGTTAGGTA
>APFE031624677.1:0-20938 GCA_000404065.3 Pinus taeda | reverse complement strand
TTGGAGAGATACTTACCTAATGAATTAGGAGATTGGTGTCAAGGTCAATGAGGTTAGGGAGGAGTCCTATGGAGGGAACTCCTTCTTAGGATATGAAACAATCATAACTTTTATCTAATAAGTAGTGGATATGACTACTTATTTATAGTTGACTAATGACTCTTCCGTTGTAATTGCTTCATAGAATCGTAAACAAGAAATGAGTGTAATGAAACATTTTACCTAAACAATAGTTAATTTAGAGTACAAGACAAGAATATATTATCTAAAAACGTTGTACAAGAGGCAGTAATTAATGCTTACATGAAAAATTACTAACAAATGTTTAACTTATCGATGCTTAAACTCGATATAAGAAGTAAACTTATACCTAAAATACAATGCATCTACCATTCAAAATGATAGACCTTTAGACACAAGCCAAGCTCCTAGCATAACTTCCACATAGCATGTCAGATGAGTGCACATCTCAACATACCCATTGCAACAAATACATATTATATTCCAATGATTTTGTAGTGATAATTTTACATCTCAACACACTCATATAGATGAAGTGTTGCACAATATTCAAATATTTATCTCAACCACAATACCCTCTTAAGCCTCTTCGCCCCAATGATTTTAATAAGTATTCATGTCAACAATGTTACAATCCTAGTTGACAAACATCAAGGCAAGTGGAACACAACCCGCCCTTTAGTTCAAACCCTTCTCCCAACCAATATATAAACTAGGGATAAGGTAGCTCCTCTTAAGAATAATGCTCCCCACTTTGGAGAAAATCCCTAAACATAAATCATGGTGGTAGAAGGAGGTGTATGACAACAATACTTGATTACATATTTAAACATCCTTTCACTCCTCATATTGTACAAACACAAGTTCCTCCAAATCAAATTTCAAGGAACATTCTCAAGCCTCTTTGACCCATTGTTTCTAATAAGAATAGATGTCAACAATTTTATGGTGCTATTTGACACATATCAAGGGAGGTGGAACCTATCCTTAAGTTTCAAAAATAACCTTTCCTCCTTCAATTCAAGCCCTTATATCAACCAACCATAGAAATTCGGGATAAGGTAGCCTCTTCTAAGAACAATACTTCCTCCTTTGGATAATAAGGCTAGTTAAAACCTAAATCATGGTGGTAGGAGGCATACGTCAATAAGGACTTCTTTTGATTAGATATTTAAACAATTTTTCACCCCTTACAAACCTGGTTTCATCTAAATCTATCAAAATTACTTACCCAAATTTGAAGGGAACATTTGAGAAAATACTTAGCATTACTTAGGACATTTTCACCATGCCATCTTCTAAGTTCATTAACAAGAACAACATCTTATTTAAAGTCTTTTCTATTATCTATAATAGGGAACTCGCTCTGGTGGTTGCATTAACTCTGTTAGGCTTTGATATGGAGGCTATGCTTATTAGTAGGATAGTTCATCCAACACTTTGACATACCGAGGGAACTCTTATAGTTGGTTCTATCAACTCTTTTAAGCATTAATATAGAACCCAATCTTATTAGTAAAATAGTTTATCCAACACTTTGACATACCAAGATCGATTGTTATTTCATATTTCATATAAAAAAACGTGAACAAAAGAAAAATGAAACATATTTACTTTACCCTATGCTAAATATATGTTTTTTTTGTGGATTTGCACTTTACTTAAAATAAATTAGAGCTTTCTCAATTTTGTATTTTGTTATTTTTATTTATGATAAAATTTATTTCAATTAGTATATAAAATAGCCACCATCATATTATATTTAAACACGGATGTTATAAGTTTAGAGTGCACTTACTTCATTATGTAACATAAAGAATATAACAAAAATGCCTTACCATGATATTATTATATTAATGTAAATTTAAACTCAGTCCCAAAGTTGTTTTTGTTTTCAAATAGAATACATTACCTTCATCTCATTTGTTAACACGTGTAGTGCCTAATAAAGCTAACAAATGAAATAGGTGGAGAGTTTCGCTATAGAATTTGGTGGAAAGTTTAGTTGTAATGTGATCAGAGTTTTGGAAAATATTTGTCGATCAGTCTAAGTTTAGAGGGTGAAGAAAAAGCACGGGGATCCCTATCATGTAATCGGCCAAAAGTGAACACTCTCTCCAGCAATCACATTTCCTGTCGATCTCATGCTTCTTCCGTGCTTAGTTACAATGCTTGTGAAACAACAACAAACTCCTTCCTCTCTCCATCCAACAAATAAAGTATTCCAAATCGATCTTTCCACGCTATGTAACCAAATCCATGCAAACATGACCATCATGGAACCGCAGGGCGACCCTTCGTGAATTGAACCACGACTCCGCTTCCGATCCGACCTGTCGTTCATAGAACAGGGGGATTGAACAATGGGAAAATGAAGCAATGGCCACGACCACCCTGAATTCCGTCCCACATGCATTACAAAGATAGTATCCAGAGGTTTTACAAACTACCAACTAGCCACTAAAAAAATGAAGTGTCTGATTGCACCACGTTTCGCAATGTTAACAAGTAGCACTAAACCAACCGTTTATAGGATGCCAATTGGTGCCCTTTAAGCTAGCTTTCCAAGTGTTAGTAGATGAATTGTAGAGAGAGATGGTGTCAGGTGTCCATAAATGAATGGTCCACGTGGTGGAGGCAGATAGCCAACGTGGTTCCCTGTAGCCCAGATTGACTGTCCATGTGGTGTGCCAAATTGCTCAATTTGTGGTGTGCCAAATGGCTCTGAATTGAGCAGTGAGATTGAAGCCAAGTGTCAACAAATGAATGGTCCATCTTATGCCAAGTGTCAACAGAGGAATGGTGCACCATACGCCAACTGTCAATAGTTCAACTGTCGTGCCAACTCACGGAGATCTCAGTCGTCAGAGCTTCTAGATCTGGACCGTCCGATGTGCCCAATCTATACCGTCAGATCTACATATTCTCAACTGTAAGATCCATTCAATCTCATCCATCCGATCTGCATTCTCTGGACCGTCACATCTGCATAATCTCAGCCATCGGATCTGTGCGATCTGGACCGTCAAATCTTTGTAATATAAGCCGCCAGACCTGGATGATCAGGACCGTCAGATCTGCTGAATTTTAGCCATCAGATCTGTTGAATTTTAGCCGTCAGATCTACCAAATCTCAGCCGTCAGATCTGCGGAATCTCAGCTGTCCGATCTATTGAATCTCAACCATCCGATCTGCACTCTCTGGACTGTCAAATCTTCTTAATCTCAGCTGTCGAATAGTCTATATCTAGACCATCCGATCTGCATAATCTCAACCGTCGAATATTCTTGATCTAGACCGTCCGATCTGCATAATCTCAGCCGACGAATATTCTTGATCTAGACCATCCGATCTGCATAATCTCAACCATCTGATCTACTTAATATTAGTGGTCAGATCTACGCGATCTAGACCGTCAGATCTTTGTAATATCAACCTCAAATCCGTTGAATTTTAGCCGTCAGATCTGCATAATTTTAGCCGTCAAATCTATCAAATCTCAGCGGTCATATTTACAGAATCTCGGCCGTCCAATACATTGAATCTCGACCATCCAATCTTCACTCTCTAGACCGTCAGATCTTCTTAATCTCAGCCGTCAAATATTCTAGATCTAGACCATCCGATCTGCATAATCTCAGCCATCAAATCTAGAAAATCTCGATGTCGAATCTTCATAATCTCAGCCGCTGAATTTCTGCGATCGGCACCGTCAGATCTTTGTAATATCAACGATCAGATCTAAATGATCAGGACCGTCAGATTTTCCTAATCTCTGCTGTCAGATCCTCCTAATCTTAGCCGTTGGATCTGTGAGGTATTGACCATTAGATCTACTTGATCTCAACCGTTAGATCTGCGCGACCTAGACTGTCAGATCTGCGTAATCTTAGCCATCAGATCTGCACAGTCTGGACCATCCGATGTGCTAGATCTTAGCCGTAAGATCTGCACAATCTTGACTGTCCAATCTACTTGATCTCATCCGTCAGATGTGCGTGATCTGGACCGTCAGATCAACTTAATCTCAGCCGTCAGTTTCATGCGATGTGGACCGTCATATGTGCTAAAATTTCAGTCGTCCGATTGGCGCATGGACATTCTCTGCTAAGATTGGTGTTCCTGATTTCGAGATTGTTTTCTCCGGAAAGGGTTTGGTAATGGCAATTCCGAAAATGGTAGTAGCGGGCAAAGGGCAGTGGATGGAAATCGCTCATTTCCGTAAGATTTGAGTGAAATCCTTTGCCAAATTCAACTAGAAAATATACTCAGGAAATCTCTAAAAAAGCGGAAGGAAAACTCCAAAATGCAGAATGTGTGTTCCTCTCCAAAATCTGGTCCTTGAATCCCAAAATGGTATCAGCCACCGAAAGGGACAACAATGGGCGGCCACTGCAGGAACGAGAATTGTTGGTCCTAAACCTCTGAGCAGGCCAACCCCTAGGCAATCCCCTAATCCTCCAATTTTCCTGAGTTCCATCAATCCTTATGATGAATGCATTGAATGGTGGAAGACAGGAATGGTTTGAAAGTAGCAAACGTTGTGTTTATATTTCATGGCTCCTCAGAGGATTGAAAAAGCGTACAAATTCCAGAAATTCTCCCCAGGAATCGAACCTGCGTTTATCATTTCCGGCAGGGGCGTAATCTTCAATAGCGTATCCACTAACAGATTATAATTGGATAAGTCCTCTGCTATAGTGTATCCATTGATAGTTTATAATCTGATAATGCTTAACTATTGATAGCTTATATCCTGATAGTTTATAATCTGATAAGTTATCGATAATGGCTTATCTATTGATATCTTATATTTGGATATGTTCTATGCCAATAGCTTATTCACGCATAGATTATCTGTCATAGGTTATTGGCTGATAGATTACCTCCAAATAGGATATCGTCTTATAGCTTATCCTCTGACAGCGTATACTCTGAGAACTTATCTTCTAGATGATAATTTATGCTCTGATAATTACATTCCGATAGTTTATATTCCAAGGACTTATCGAATGAGTTATCATAATTTAAGTTATAATGTGTCCGTGAGAATCTTATAAGTTATCTGCCAAGTACCTATCAGCCAAGGAGTTATCGGTAGATAAGTCCTTAGCCCATAAGGACTATGCCAATAGGCTATCATCCGAAAAGGCAGCACTTATGCACTCAACCGTCAGATCTACTGAATCTCAGCCCTCGGATCTGCGGGATCGGGACCATCAGATCTTCTTAATCTCAGCCATCAGATCTTTCTAATATCAGCCGTCGAATCTGGGTGATTAGAACCGTCATATTTGTGTAATCTCAACCGTGAGATCTAGGTAATTACAACCATCAGATCTGTCGAATTTCAACCGTCAGATGAGCTTAAGCTTAGCCGTTGGATCTGCGAGATATTGACCATTAGATCTACTCGATCTCAACCGTTGGGTTTGAGCGATCTCGACCCTCAGATCTGTGAAATCTCAGCGGTCAGATCTGCACGATCTGTACGGTCAGATTTGTTGAATCTCAGCCGTCGGATTTGAGTAATCTAGGGCGTTAGATCTGTTAAATACCAGCCGTCAGATATGCAAGATTAGCACCGTCAGATCTACGCGTAGTGCTTGCAATTTACAGTTACTGGACGACTGCTTCTTTCACCTATTGCTTCGCTGTAGTGATTCACAAAGAGGTTGTTAACATATGAAGAGTTTCGTCCATGCTGTAATGGCTCCGCCACTTTTATGATATGTTATATTACATGTAGCGATCAAAATCCAATATTTATATAATCATAAATATATCCTTGTCTTTGTAATTTGGAGTGTAAAGTTTATACTCTGATATGTTTTGAATATAAGTTATTGGTTGTTTTTTCTTAATCCCCAGTGGACAATTTTAATTCTATGTATAGCTTTATACACAAACATAATTTTAACTTATTTTTGTTTTATATAAATAAACATTATTCAAGCCCTTGATAAGATTTCTCAAACTAATTCAAGCCCTTGATAATATTTTAAATCAAATAAGAAACACATATTTTATTATACTATTTTTTTTTTCATTTTCTAATTTTTTCTTACATGGATCTCACCAATAGATGAACCTTGAAAAATATGGAGAATTTGGAAACTTATAATTTGTTATTCTGAAACTTGTAAACTCCCTAAATGTGAAAATGTGTACTGCATACTTTGTTTTACTGTTTAAATTTATGAATGATTTATAAAGAACCCGTAGACTCCTTAAGCTTCTAATTTCTAATGATCTTTGAATTCAATACTTAAAGGAAGATTGAGTTTAAAAAGATACTCCAAATTCTCTCTTAACTTAAAAATCTCGAATTTCCATATTTAACAAAAGAAGTGGTTTAAAGCAAGAACAAAATACTAGGATTAGGATTCTCCAACTATATGAACTCAATATCAACAACTTTCTAACTCGATCAATACATTTCTTCCCAACATAGAGTGGATTTTAGTTTTTAATATATTTAATACCATGAAATGAGGAGATATGAAGAAAGTGCTCATTACTACATGGGGTCCATGTAATTAAGTGTTAAAGAGTACATGGGGTCATTACTAAACTGGGACTAAGTTTAGATTATCGTAAGTAATTCACATTATTGACAAATACAGATATGTTGATAGCATTCAGAGAAAACTAAACTCAATTTCTCCTCCTCTTATAAAAGTAGATGTTGATTAACATCTCTTTGCATTTCCTACATTAAGGTTATAGTTTACTAAAGAAATTCTTGTTGAATTAACCTTAGTTACTTGTTCAATTTCATTTCCTAATTTATGATCAAACCTAATCTAGTACCTAAGTAAAAGTACCGTAATTGTTTACAACCAAAGATTAACATTATCAAGGCCTTAAAATCTGAATAATACCTTGTGTCTTGCCCTTTCTTTTCACCCTTTGATTTCTTAGTTTGGTCTAAAATCAAGTTGAAACTCCATTCTCATATTTCCCTATTTAGTAGTGTGCACACTTGGGTCATATCCCATTCCTACCCTAAAAGTTCATGTGGTAGAAAATCCACTCATTTTCTATATTTTCACAACTCCACTTGGAAGTCCATATCAACCCTTCCATCTTCAAGTGAAGGCTCATTGTTCTTCTTCCATTTCTATCCCTCAATCCCAACATAAATTTGTTGTATCTTATTTCTTTGTGAGAGGGAATGTTCTTATACTCCCTTCCTCATATTCCTTGCATGAATACTTCTCTAAGTACCACTCACCCCCCAACCTACACTAGAGGATTCTATCTCTCCACAATGGAAGTTTGTTTAGGCAAGCACCATTAACATGCTTGATTATGTTAATGCCTATGATCCCCCTTCCTAGCATTACAATTTGACAATACTAACATTGAATCATATTTTCCTCCATACCTCAACTACTCTTGCGATTATCGCGCATGGCTACCTAGAACCATTTACAAAAGTCATTATCGCCTTCCTATTGAGCAAGAAGGGAACGATTCCCCAAAAATTCAAAGGAGGATATATCTCACTCTCCATCTAAGGAATTTTTTCACTCAATTGTAGTTATGCTCCCCCTTTAGAAATCCTTTTGATGATAATTGAGCCTCCTCCTCTCTTGCAAGCAAGCCCCATTTAATACTTTATGCTAAGAGATGTCTTCACCTCGTAGCAAGGGTCCAAAGCAATGGTGGATGCCTCATCTAGCCAGTTCCTTGTCCTTGGTTTCCCTAAGCATTAGCATTTTTACAAAAACCATGCATACTTACTCTATACATGAAACTAGTCAAGTACACATACAACTATATCACTACCAAGTCAACACTCATTAAACTTTAAAAATGAAATACCAACTTCTTCATAACATTCAATAATAGTCCTTACTCGTACAAGTGTGCATGCAACAATACCTTCAAACATGAGCCAAGCTCCCATGACAACTGCCACATAACCTCTAAGGTGAGTGCACATCCCATTGACATATCCTTTATATCAATACACATTCTAGCAATTTTTCAGTGACAATTTAACATCCCAACACACACCCAATTATCGTTAAAATGTTATATATCAACAATTTCATAATATCCAAGCGTTCACCTCAATGAAAACACCCTGTTAAGCCTCTTTTTTATAATTATTTGAATAAGTATACATGCCAACTATGTTATAAATTCTAGTTGACAAACATCAATGGAGGTGGAACCTAACCATGAGTTTCAAAAAATAATATTCCATTCTTTAGTTCAAGCCCTTCTCTCAATCAATTATATAAAGTTTGGATAAGGTATCCCTTTCTAACAATAAGACATCCCCCTTTGGAGAATACCCCAGTTAAAAGCTAAATCTTGGTGGTAGGAGGTGTATGAAAAGACATTATTCTTTTGCTTGGATATCTAAACAACCTTTCATGCCATATATTGTACAAATATGGCTTCCTCCATAGCTAACAAAATTACCCAAACTTTGGTGTGAGGGGGGGGGGAATTGGAGAAGATCCTTGACATCACTTGGATACTTTAACCATGGCTTGCTCCAAGTTCATCAATAATAATGACATCTCAACTAAAGCTTTTCTATAGTATATAATAACTAATTCTCTTGTTGGTTCCATCACCTTTATGAGGCATTGATACAAAACCTATACCTATTAGTAGAATAGTTCAACCAACATGTTGACATGGCTAGATCGAATAACTATGGTATGTTTACTCTCGTTGGCCTATATCTCCTTCAACTTTCTTACATTGATGGCATAAGGATCTAAATCATTTCACTTTAGAGATACTTAAGGAAATCATTTCTAGAATTTTTAAATGGACCCTCGACCAGGTAAATAGAGTCAAATTGTTTCTTGAAGACCCCAAATCAACGAAATATATAGTAAAACATCTAAAATGCATCAAGAGCACCTACATTAAGGTTGTTGTGGGAGAAATAAAATCCAAATAAACTAAAAACCAAAACTCCAATAGAAATCCAACATGTGATGGAGTGATAAAACTTACCAACAACCAAAATTCACTCTCTAACCATATTCCACATTAAAGAGGAGAAACTCAACCTTTACACCTCAACCACTATTATGTGGAGAAAATATGGAAATTGGGACACAAACAATACCGAATATTGGTGAATATTCAAGTATATTAATTAAGAGAATCACTAGACCAATCACGCTGCCAAACCCAAAACAATGGTTGTAGAAAAATTTAATGTTATACTTGAGATACACAAGGTACCCAAGCCATGGTTTTTCTTCCAAATATTTTATGAAAAATAGTTTTCCTCTGAGTAAGAAGAGGCTTAAGCTCCTTCCCTTGAGGAAAAGGAGACTTTTCATGTCGATCCCTCTCTTATCTAACCTCTTAATATCTCAGAAAGAATCCAGGTGATGTAGAAGTTCCTAAGAAAACCAATATCCACTACTTATTACATCAAATTTATGATTGTTTCATATCCTAAGAAGGAATTCCCTTCATAGGATTCCTCCCTAACCTCATTGACCTTGACACCAATCTTCTAGTTGATCAGGTAAGTATCTCTCCAAACAAACCTGTGCATGATTGCCCTTTTATCTTGATTGATGTTGAATGCACCTTTCCCTCTCATTGGACTAAAGCAACTTTTCATTAAAGAAATTTTGAGGTCTAAAATGGCCTCCTAAGGAAAATTATAAAATAATAATGGAAATATTAAAATAAGATTAGATCACCTCAAGCATTGGAAGGAAAAAAAGAAAAACTAGTTTTTCAACTTATTTCCCTGTGATTTTACTCAAATTTCGAGCAGGAGCACTCATTGGATGGGGAATTTAATTTTGCATCCAAGGAGTACCCGTGTTGAATACTTTAGATGGACCCTACACCAATAAAAATGTGAAACACATGAAAAACATGACTGCAAATTAAATTTCGCATCTAATGAGTGCTCCTGCTCGAAATTTGAGTAAAAGAGTAGGGAGATAAGTTGAAAAATTGAGTTGAAAAAGTAGTTATTTATTTATTTATTTAAATCTTTTTAGCTTTTTACTCCAAAAATGGTGAATCATCCCCAATGGTTGATAGCATCATATTGAATCCTATTAGTTCTTATAAAGTTATTTTTTATTGTACATTTTCTTAGACCCATTGTTTACCTCAAAATTTCTCTAATGAAAAGTCGACAAAAAACATTTGATCCTCCGATCCTCTCTCATTCTATAATGGTTCACACCATGGCTTCCTCAACTCCCTCCTCCCTTTTTCTAAGTCCTCTCTTCTCACTCCTCCCAAAGGTAATTTATAGATATCCTTAAGGAAAGCCCTAATCAAAATGACCTCATAATTGAATCCCTCTTTAAGTTCTCCCCTAAGATTTCCTGGAAACATGCCCAATTCCTTTCCTTTAACCTTCCCAACATACCCTTTTTTAGTAAATGAAAGGTTAATGTAATGAATTTTTTCTTTATTGAGATATTCTACAATGACTTCATGGTCAAATGAGTGATTGTAACATCTTAACAACTCATGTATGGCATGCCCTTAGCACTATGCACTTTTCAAGCACTCCTTGGACCATTTAAAGTTTTAAAAATATAAGACAAGACCTCTCAAAGTCATTGAAATTCCCTAATCCCTTGGCACCGAGATAATGAATATACATTTATCATTTCTCCCATGAGACTTGAAGTAGAACGCTCTCCATGGCCACCCTTCCAATTTTCATTTCTCTCATGAGACTTGAAGTATAACATCCTCCATGGCCACCCTTGTTTGTATGTAATGTTGATGATTTGATATACCTTTTAGGAATAGCTCTTTTTTTTCATGAGGGGATCACTTCTTTTGTTTTTATTATCTCGTTCCCTTTTCTCACCTTCCAAATAACACTTCCAAGGCTTATCCCTTGTCTCTTTAGTCTAGTATCATATCTTCTTCAAAGTTTGCTTCCTCTCCTTATTACTTAAAAGTTTGTGTGACTAGGTAAGACTTATTAAAACTTACTTTTATTTTTATTTTAATACATGATTATCCTCAATGGAACTCCACATGGGCTTCCCACTTTGTCATGTCTATGTTGTTCTCAACTAGCTTAGAGGAGCTCTAACTCTCCCTCTCCCATCCCTCATTCCCTTATCATCCAAACAATTGATGTAGGTCTCTCCTCTATCATCCATATTTCAACAATGCTCTAACACAAATTTTCTTATCTCTAAGTATTTTCAATAAGGATATAACAAGTCAAATTAAAACTAGACTTGAATAATCCCTTTATAGGACCAACTCGGCCCTCTATTATCTAATATTAATGGATATATTAAGGGTTGATGGTATTGTACTTCTCCTCTGCTTCATTTGTTACTCTCCTTGATAACTCAAGCATACTCAAGGCAGTCTCTTTTCCTTCCATCTCTTCAAGCTCTTGGTCGTTTTTCTACTTTGTTCATTTGGATGGTCTCTTCATGGATCATTATC
Source organism: Pinus taeda (assembly GCA_000404065.3). Classification (NCBI taxonomy): domain Eukaryota; kingdom Viridiplantae; phylum Streptophyta; class Pinopsida; order Pinales; family Pinaceae; genus Pinus; species Pinus taeda. Next base: position 9,480 of record APFE031624677.1, on the reverse strand, counting down.
TTGAGTAGGGCCATATTAAGAAGATGGAATATTGTGCAACAACCATGTTTCTCCTGCAAGACATATGTGTTAAGTGGTCAATTGTAGCGACATGGTCACCTTTGTGATCATACTAATAACACCTATTACTCTCTCTACTATTTTGTCCTCACTAATCTAGCCTAGAATAGTCACCTCTTTCCTCTTCACTCAAAGGTCACCCTAGTTTTTTCACCTCCCTTAACTTTCCCTTTATACATCTAACCTATCATATTCAACTCCTTCATCCTTGATTACTAATATGCGCATATCTAGAATAGGGAACACATTATGTGTTTCAACCCCATACTAGATTCACGTGTAACTTGCCCAATGAAAAAATAAATACCTCTCAATTACCACTTTAATGTGATGAATATTTCCTTGTAATACCCTTCCCATTATCATAAATTTGGGGCCTTACTAGGATGTCTAACACTTTGGCGAGGTTCTTAGATTCTTTTTATCCCTTGTTCACTAAGTTTGTTCCAATTTTAATTTCTCTTATGAGACTTGAAGTATAACATTCTCCATGGCCACCCTTGTTTGGATACAATGATGATAATTCTATATACCCTTTAGGAAGAGCTCTTGCTTTTTCATGAGGGGATGACTTATTTTGTTTTTATTATCTCGTTCCCTTTTCTCACCTTCCAAATAACACTTCAAAGGCTTATCCCTTGTCTCTTTAGTATAGTATCATATCTTCTTCAAAGTTTGCTTCCTCTCCTTATTACTCAAAAGTTTGTGTGACTAGGTAAGACTTATTAAAACTTACTTTTATTTTTATTTTAATACATGATTATCCTCAATGGAACTCCACATGGGCTTCCCACTTTGTCATGTCTATGTTGTTCTCAACTAGCTTAGAGGAGCTCTAACTCTCCCTCTCCCATCCCTCATTCCCTTATCATCCAAACAATTGATGTAGGTCTCTCCTCTATCATCCATATTTCAACAGTGCTCTAACACAAATTTTCTTATCTCTAAGTATTTTCAATAAGGATATAACAAGTCAAATTAAAACTAGACTTGAATAATCCCTTTATAGGACCAACTCGGCCCTCTATTATCTAATATTAATGGATATATTAAGGGTTGATGGTATTGTACTTCTCCTATGCTTCATTTGCTACTCTCCTTGATAACTCAAGTGTACTCAAGGTAGTCTCTTTTCCTTCCATCTCTTAAAGCTCTTGGTCGTTTTTCTACTTTATTCATTTGGTTGGTCTCCTCATGGATCATTATCTTGAGTAGGGCCAAATTAAGAAGATGGAATCTTATGCAACAACCATATTTCTCCTACAAGGCATGAGTGTTAAGTGGTCAATTGTAGCTACACGGTCACTTTCATGATCATACTAATAACACCAATTACTCTTTCTAATATTTTGTCCTCACTAATCTAGCCTAGAATAGTCACCTCTTTCCTCTTCACTCAATAAGGTCACCCTAGTTTTTCCACCACCCTTAACTTGCCCTTTATACATCTAACCTATCATATTCAACTCCTTCACCCTTGATTACTAATATGTGCCTATCTAGAATAGGGAGTGCATTATGTGTTTCAACCCCATACTAGATTCATGTGTAACTTGCGTAATGACAAAATAATACCTCTCAATTACTAGTTTAATGTGATGAACATTTCCTTGTAATACCCTTCACATTATCATAAATTTGGGGCCTTACTAGGATGTCTAACACTTTGGCGGGGTTCTTAGATTCTTTTTATCCCTTGTTCACCAAGGTTGACTCATTTTGAAAATTTTCTTGGGTAATTCCTACATTTATGGATCTAATTATGGGTGCAAACCTATTATTAGACCATAGTTATTTAGAATACCTCATTTTAAGCCCATGGAAATCCAAATCTATTTTGTACTTGTTATTTATGGGGTCAAGTGAGTCAAACCTCATTAACCCTTAGCAAGTAGTGTATCACAAACTCCTTGGAGGTGACATGCTTGTCATTCATGGCATGCACAATAGAGGATGAACTTAGTGGTACAAACTACCATATAATCTTACCAAAACTACACCATCAAATCAACAAATAATCTTACCAAACCTACACGATAAAGTAAACATAAATGGTACAATTATTCGATATTAGATCGCAGAACATACACCTACAAAATGACTTTGTTTCTACTGTGTAAATGTTTTTTTATGTGAAAAATTAATACCACGTAAATGTTTTTTATGTAAAAAATTAATACCGCATTGGTTGAGAGATATCACATCAACAATAAAAAATAATAATAATATATACCATGGTATTTCTACACTGAGAATAGGCATGGGAATAGCCATAAGGTAGTGTTTCCTTTTACTAACATAAATCAGGAATAACCATAAGGTAGTGTTTCATTTTACTAACATAAATTGATTGTGGTGTGGCTATGATATGGTTTTCAAGACTTCCAATTTCAAAGAAAATTTTGATGTATACTTTTCAATTTTTAAATTTAAACACAATACCTGTTGCACCCTAAGGCGAGTGGCTTATATACCATATGTGATCTTAGGCTATCCCTTTTTCTCATGATTTTACAGAAAGATTAATTTATTACCAAAAAAATGGCTAGTTTATTAATTTAAGAAAATTAAAAGATAATAAACCAAAACTGATTTATGGTAGAGTAATCATATTTGTGGTGAATTTTGTTGATGGTCGAGTCCTAAACTGTTACGATGGGAAAGTTATTGGACATGTTTAGTTCCATCAGAGACATGAGATTTAGGAATGTATTGGGTATTCCTCCATTAAAATGAATTTCATTGAGCTCCAGATCTTCAATCACGTCAAATTCCCCAACAAAAGAGGTATTGAAGTTGAGATCATGATCATTTAAGAGGGTATCACTCTGCTTAGTGAATTGTGTGACACAACCAATTGTTGCATACTATGTTGATCACCCACTTTCAAAGGTATTGAGCCCATAAATTTGTTGCGAGACAAGTCCACCATCTCTAAATTCCCGCTCTTTATTGAGAACATTGTAGTTATAGGCCTCGTGAGGTGACTTAAGTGGTAGACTGCATTGCCGAGGTTTTGCAGGTTGCACATCTCCTCTAGCGATCACATTGAATTACTCCCACACATATTAAAATTAAATCACACCAAGCCTTTATAAACCTCACAAATGCCCATTCCTACAAAATTACTAGACAACACCTCCATCTGGTAAAGTTCCCATGTTGTGACAAATCACATATCGAGTCACTGATCGGTCAACGACTCTAGGGATGCCATGTGCCGACCAAATTATACACATCAACTATCAACCTGCTCCCAAGTGGTGCAAGATCCACTACGTAGAGCAAGGTCTCTAGTTCTGGTGAAATTTAGCTTTAGACAATCTCGATCATTCTATTAAAGTGATTTTGACCGTAAATTATGAGAAATCATAGCCATCCAGTTTGATCTTGGTCCTCCGATATGGACAATCTGTCATTTGATCAAAACAATCTTGATCGTCAAATCTGAGATCTTGACCCTTTGATATGGGCAATCTCAGCTATTCAATCAAAGCGATCGTGACCGTCAAATCTGAGAAATCGAAGCCATCCGATCTAGTAAATCGTGACCCTTAGATCTAGACAATCTTGGCCCTTTGATCTAGAAAACCTCATCCATTTGATCATAGCAATATTGATCATCAAATCTGAGAAATCATGATCATCAAATTTGGGCGATCTTGTCCATCTAATCAAGACAATCTTGGATGTTCTATCAAAGTAATCTCGACCATCAAATATGAGAAATTGTGGTCGTCAGATCTAGGCGATGTTGGTCGTCTGGTATGGACAATCTCAGTCGTTCGATCAAAGCAATCTAGACTGCCAAATCTGACAAATCATGGATGTTCAATATGGTAAAGCATGGTCGTTAGATTTGGGTGATCTTGGCCGTATGATTTGAGAAATTGTAGCTATCATATCTAGGTCATTCTAGTCGTAAGATCTAGTAGATCTTGGCCGTCCAAATTGAGCGATCATAACTATCAAATATGACAAATCATGGTCGTTAAATCTTAGAGATCTTGGCTGTCCAATTTGAGAAATTGGAGCCATTAGATTTGTGTCATTCTAGTTGTCCGGTTTGCGCAATCATTGCCATCAAATCTAGTAGATCTTGGCAATCAAATATGAGCGATCATAGCCATCATATATGGTAGATCTTGGTTACCTACTCTGGTAGATCATGCCCATAGATCTAGGCGATCTTGGCCGTCAGATTTGAGAAATTGTAGATGTCATATCTAGGCCATTCTGGCCATATGATCTAGGCAATCGTAGTCATCAAATCTAGTAGATCTTAGTCGTCCAATTTAAGCCGTCACAAGCATCATATCTAGTAGATCTTGGTCGTCTGATTTAAGAAATTATAAACGTTAGATCTAGGAACAATATAAACTTTGAAACGGGAACTATAAACTCAAAACGGGAACTCTGGCAAAAAAACCCCAAAAAAACATCAAAAACAGTGCTAAAAACGAAAAGTGTGTACACTGGAACGATGTTTTTATATTTTAGGCGTCAATTTTGAACATGTTTTAAAAATGGCAGTGACTACGAAATTTACTATGAAATTTTCGTGCAAAATATAGCTTCAAAATGAAAGTGCTGATACTGGAACAATGATTTTTTTTTAGGGTCAATTTTCAAAATTTTTAGAAAATGCTAATATAACAAATTTTTATGTCTCAAACAAAGTTGTTTATGAGGAAAAAACACATTAATGTTTTTGGTAGAATATCATTTTTCTTTTCTAAGTATAAATTTAACATGTTTTCAACCATAATATGCTAGATACAAAAGAAATTGAAATTTTTTCAACTATAAAATTAAAAGACCATGACATTATGAACAAATTACATCACTAAATGAATTCAAAAGTCATTATTTGTATACTAAATAAAACATACATTATATCTCTAATTTAATATTGCATTGTAGATATTTTAAACAATAAAATTTATCATAATTAAGACATATAATCCAACAACATAAAAATGCTTCATAACTTCTCATTTAACACCATATGGAAAACATTAATTTTATTTGAAGATACAATGCATATATCAGTTATATAAATTGTCTTAAACAATTATTCAAAATCACTTATATTTTCTTGCACACCATCAGAATTCACATCTTCAGATGAGTGACTGGATGATGACGAAGATGTTCCATATTCTTCTCTTTCATCAACTAGTGCCCCATCTGAGTCCACATGCATGCCCAACATTCCAGGTTTCAAAATTCTTCTAGATCTACGATTGGTTTCAGCAAACTCCCATGTCAACATTGTTCCTTCTGGTAACAACTTTTTCAGAATCTCTATCATCTTGAAGCGAAGAGTTCCTCTCTTTGTTAAATTGAAGTCATAAACAAGTATGTCAACATCCTCCAATTGTAATATGTCTGTGCAGCAGCGATTTATATTTGTACCCTTTCTTTTTCTTTTTCCACCATTTTTTTTGTCAACTACCATCTCTGGCTTATACACAGCATTGAATGGGTGTGTATTTGTGGCATAACAATGTACTTCAACACCTGTAACATCCTCATTTTCTGTAAAGACCTTTATAACTTTAGAAACCCAAAATGGATAGCCATTGGGATCTCCATCTGCTAGCACTGCAATCATGCAACCCTCCTTAATATCCTGTACTGAACCCCTATAAAGGTCTTCCATGGCTTCACGTTGTGCACGAGATCTTCTAGAACCAATATACATCTCTTTCCGTTACCTATGAAGAATTAATAATACCTTGACTTTGTTGTTGTTCAACAATGTTTACTTCCTCATGTTCATTCGACACAATTTGTGGCCAAGTAAATGGATTTTTTAAAGGTATATCTTCATTTGTTGTTGTTGAAATGATATCACTTTGATTATTGAAAAATGACTCCCACCAAACTGAATCAGCAATGTCAATGTACTCATATGTATATCTAATACATTTTTTAATTTCTTCCAAGCAATCAGAATAATTTATATCTCTATTCTGTCTACGTGCATTCTGAACTTCACCAACTGGTTGTAATAACAATATTTTTGATGTAAATATTGGATGATCTGGAATGAACTTCAAAAATTGCAAACCTGATGACGGTGCCCATTTTGTAGTAGTTTAAAAATTATTGCCCCATATTAGTGTTTTCCCATCAATTTTTTTGATACAAAATTGATGTTGGAAGCTAATGTCATTAAGTTGTTCAATGCATTTCCCCTCACCATATGATCCTAGAATAAACCTTCGCATGTCAACAGTTTCTTCCAACACTTCAAAAGCAGGCTCTGGCATGTATGATTTCTTAATACATTCAATTAGTGATGGCAAGCTCCCAATTTCCTTCCTCCTCAATGTGACTGAAAAACGACTGAACATCTGATCAATATGGTCATGAGTGTGCCCAACAAGAAGGAAACCAACCTTTACCTTTTGAAAAATTCTCAATTCAACAAGCATGTTTAGATATCCAAGAACAACCTGATTTTTGTTTTCACGGCAAGTGTTGTCCAATTGTAGATACAAAACTTCAGGAAGATTACCAGACCAATGAGAAATCACATCATGAATTATGGTTATGCTTAGATTTGCATCATTATGGTTAGGGTGTAGCTGTGAAGTACACCCTTGGCAACATTTTCCCGTTGAAGACCATACAACCGACCAAGTGAAACTGAATAAAAATTTCCTCTTGTAAATTTTTGGGTCTGCGAACAAAATGTGGTAAAAGTGTTTCTTTCTGGTCCATACCATCAATTATCAAACCCAAATATTTATTCGGATTATTATAACACTTCTTTCGATGCTTGTACAACTTCTTCCTTTCATTTGTTTGTTGTTCACGATGAACCTGAAGTTCTTTGACAATTACATCTACACAACATAAAAGAAATTCATTAAGAAATATGTTTTCATAGTTGATGACTATACAATTTTAAAAGTTAAAATTATGAACGCTTACCTCTTTCTGAGCCTTTTTTATTTAAGAGAAGCACATGTACTGCAAATCCCCATCCTTGTCTTCTTAGGAATACGGACATTATTGAATTCTTTCACAAAATATTGACATGTAATAAATTGGCCATGTCCTTTAGCACCTTCTGCATATTCTTTGTATAAGTTGTAGGTTTCTTGTCTTGAAAAATTATCTGGAATATGTATTGTCTCTCTATTTTGCATACACTCTCCATGCTTTGAAAAGAAATCTTTCATCCATGACATTGCAATATTTGATAATGGTCCAAATTGTCTTTTATGATGTACTTCTGAATAAAAATGTGGGATCCTTTTCCAAATTTTCTTGAATTCTTGAGAGACGAAAATTCCCAATCGAATGAAACATTTTGAAAGCTTTTCTACACAATAATAAATTCCTAATATGATAATCATAACCTAACAATGTAGATTGCATGCAGCCAACTAAATATGAATTTTGCATGCTTTTATTCATTGACAAATATCTCTTCCTGCTTTCTAATGCAAATGTGAAATCCATATGTTTCAAGCAATTTTTTTGGCAACATTCACTTGAAATGAGAGCGCTGATAGAACTTCTTCACGTCAGATATTCTACTCTACCCCCTGTATAACTAGAACAACTTGCATTGATACGAAAAGGTCTACTCCTACTCCTCGATACAATATTTGTTGGCAACATCTCCATCATTGGATCATCATTTTTATAAGGATTTTCATCATCATTAAGAGGAATGTTATCCACACTATGATCAACTCTACTTTTCAAATATTGACTTAGAGAATACTCTTCATCTTCCCCTTCTTCAGTGCTACTGTCATAGTCCTTAGAATTCGGACTGAATGGAAAATTTGACTCGATGTTTAATGGATATTCTTCTTCATGTGCATTGTGAGTGCTACTCTCATAGTCCATAGAATTAGGACTATGTTGAAAATGTGACTGTTTACTTATTGAAGATGCTACATCCAGTCCTTTGTCACTGCTACCTTTATACTCATTAGAATTAGGACTAACTGCGTCATCCTATCCTTCATCATTGCTACTCTCATAGTCCTTAGAATTAGGACTAAGAGGACACTGTGACGCTCCATTCTTTTGAAATTCATCATCATGCTCTTCATAACTGTTGCTCTCATAGTCCTTAGAATTAGGACTAAGTGGACACCATGACACTCCAATCTTTTGAAATTCATCATCCCGCGCTTTATCATTGTTGCTCTCATAGTCCTTAGAATTAGGACTAACTGGACACTGTGACACTCCATACTTTTGAAATTCATCATCATGCTCTTTATCACTGCTGCTCTCATAGTCCTTAGAATTAGGACTAAGTGGACACTTTGACACTCCATTCTTTTGAAATTCATTATCACACTCTTCATCACTGCTACTCTCATAGTCCTTAGAATTAGGACTAAGTGGGCACTTTGACACTCCATTCTTTTGAAATTCATTACCACACTCTTCATCACTGCTGCTCTCATGGTCCTTAGAATTAGGACTAAGTGGACACTTTGACACTCCATTCTTTTGAAATTCATTATCACACTCTTCATCACTGCTGCTCTCATAGTCCTTAGAATTAGGACTAAGTGGACACTTTGACACTCCATTATTTTGAAATTCATTATCACACTCTTTATCACAACTGCTCTCATAGTCCTTAGAATTAGGACTAAGTGGACACCGTGACACTCCATTCTTTTGAAATTCGCCATCATGCACTTCAAAACTGCTGCTTTCATAGTCCTCAGAATTAGGACTAAGTGGACACCGTGACACTCCATTCTTTTGAACTTCACCATCATGCTCTTCAAAACTGCTACTCTCATAGTCCTCAGAATTAGGAGTAAGTGGACATCGTGACACTCCATTCTTTTGAACTTCACCATCATGCTCTTCATCACTGTTGCTTTCATAGTCCTTAGAATTAGAACTAAGTGGAATTTGAGACTCTTTATTAATTTGAAATTCTCCATCCCCCCTTTCATCAGCGATGTTCTCATAGTCTTTAGAATGGGGACTAAGTGGAAGAATTGACTTTCTATTCATAGTGGAAGAATTCCCGCTATATTCATCAATTTGAATAGAGTTGTTACGCGATGAAGATGCTGATGGTGTATAAATCGAAACTTCACTATCATAACAATCCATCCATTTCAAATAGAAGATGTTGAATGATACAAATGGAGTCTCCTAAGGATATTATATAGCTTAAAGAATGAAATATTCCCTCCAAAAAGTTTCGCGAAAATATTTCCCTCCAAAAATTTTCGCGAAAATATTTCCCTCTAAAAGTTTGTTAGATTTATTTACCTTCATTATTTTATTCTACAATTTATTGAAAAACGTAAACTAAATTTTTTATGAAATAAATCACTAAAATTAAAATTGTAAACTACAACTTGTACATTAATTATTCTAATAGTTAAAGTATATAATATTTACTAAACAACT